>JACJUY010002663.1:0-77770 GCA_014220935.1 Platorchestia sp. MABIK | reverse complement strand
AAATATCATGGGGCTTGTTCAAATATCATGGGGCTTGTTCAAATATCATGGGGCTTGTTCAAATATCATGGGGCTTGTTCAAATATCATGGGGCTTGTTCAAATATCGTGGCGCTTGTTCAAATATCGTGGCGCTGGTTCAAATATCATGGGGCTTGTTCAAATATCGTGGCGCTTGTTCAAATATCATCGGGTTTGATCAAATATCATGGGGCTTGTTTAAATATCATGGGGCTTGTTTCAACCTAACCTAACCTTTAGCTTGGCGTTAACTTGGTTTGTTCCAATTTACAAATTGCCTCAAGTGTCCTACACTTCTAGAAGTACAGGGCTCATCTCTGTAGTCTAAAAAACATTCCCTAAGCCTCGACTGCACTTCTTCTTTGAGTATAATTGGGTTATGAAATGAAAAATCCTGCGAGTGAATCATTTGAACTGTTAATGCAATGTTCATTAAATTTTTACAGCAAACCTGGGGCAGTTTAAACATTTTGCCTAAACCAAATCTGCCTTTGCAGGGAATAAGTATTACGTTTCTTGGTGTTCTGATTAGTTATTATTGCCGAGGCACTAATCTTATGCATCCCCATAGTCCCCTCAGGGGGATACAAATATTGTATCTATAGGAATTCGCGCTCCCAGGGGGACAATGTGAGGGCCCGAGCTGAGAGTTAGGTAGGCCTTCTTTTTGTTGAAATGAAATGCTTTTGTTATGTTAAGAACCATCTTTTTTTCGGTTCGCTGCTGTCTTGTTTTTTTCAGCACCTACTACTTTCTTCTTCAACTTTGATCTTGTTTCATGAACTTCTTTCTTATCTTACTGTTTCTATGCCCTTTCTGCATAGATTCCGCGTTCCCTTAACTCCATACTAAATGATGCCTTCTTCCTTCCTCTCTTTGGATCACCTTTGTTGCGGATAGGGAGGCTTAAACTAACTAATAATCTAATAATCTGCATCCCCATAGTTTCGTTCTGTATTGGAGAGCATCATGTTTTGCAAATTAAAGCTTTTCGGTTCAATCGAAATTGGCTAAATTGAACGCTTAATACGAAAGATTACGAAAAAATCGTTATCTTAAAGAGGCGCCGTGTTGACTGCGCGAGCGAATAATTTATAGAGTGCTGTTCATGTATGTTCTTGCTTTCTCACACCGGCTTTGACTGCCTTCTCATACCGGCTTTGACTGCCTTGGTGACCAATGATTAAAGTTGAAATAGTTTTGGTATTGGATGAAATTGTCAAATTTTTGAAATCATCGCGGCATAAAACTTTCCAAGTCCTTCCAGACGCCAATGACCACAGCACGGTTTGACATAGGCGTCATCCTGTATATTTCCTCATAAAATGAAACTTCACCTCATGCATCATGAGTATTTATGAATAGCTGTCGCGTATCTAACTCCCCCACCATTCACCGAAAATATTATCGTTGACCTTATTGTATTGTGAACTTGAAGGAAGTAGGTACTGTAATTTAAGGCGTGTAATTTACTAATAGAACGTTGTGCGTGTGTTGCAGTGCCGTCTGGCGAGCTCAACCTCCACTGCCGGTGCCCTGGTCGCGCTGGGCACAAAATTGCTGACGGCATCCGTCGTTTCTTCGTCTGTTGGGGCACTGGTGAGGCGGCGCTGGTGGTGCGGCCTGGCCCGCCTGCAGCGGTACTCGTGCTGGTCTTGTGGCCCTGGTGGTGGTGACCTCACTGCAGTAGTGGTGACCTCACTGCAGTAGTGGTGACCTCACTGCAGTAATGGTGACCTCACTGCAGTAATGGTGACCTCACTGCAGTAATGGTGACCTCACTGCAGTAATGGTGACCTCACTGCAGTAGTGATGACCTCACTGCAGTAGTGGTGATCTCACTGCTGTAGTGGTGACCTCACTGCAGTAGTGGTGACCTCACTGCAGTAGTGGTGACCTCATTGCAGTAGTGGTGACCTCACTGCAGTAGTGGTGACCTCACTGCAGTGGTGGTGACCTCACTGCAGTGGTGGTGACCTCACTGCAGTGGTGGTGACCTCACTGCAGTAGTGGTGACCTCACTGCAGTAGTGGTGACCTCACTGCAGTAGTGGTGACCTCACTGCAGTAGTGGTGACCTCACTGCAGTAGTGGTGTCTTCACTCCATTAGTCATAACTTCACTCTTTCAGTCCTGCCCTTTGAAAGTCTCGACACTCGAAAGTTAATGCCAGTCTTGTTATACTTATTGAATGCAGCGAGCGGATGCAGCCATAAGAGAATAATGTTGACCGCTGCTGAGCGATGCTTGATTTCAGCTGCAGTGGGGACAGTTACACTGCTTGCCATTCATGTATGTTAACTGCATCCCTTGAAAATATAGAAATATGTTACTATATTTGTGGCTCAGCACGCCTAACGTACCGAACGGATCGACTAGCAACGGTGTATAGATGTAGGTCAATTTTAAGGAACGAGTTTCGATTGTCATCCGCGAAAAAGAAATGGTCTTAAAAGTTCAGTAAAACAGCCAAATGAGTGATGGTTTGTGTATTCCTTTCAACTTCTTATGAAGTTAACGGAAAATAAAAACATGAAAGCTACATTTGAAACTTCACATTTCGTTGCTGCGGTTCATTCGTGTCCGGAGGTTTGAAAATAAAGGTTACCTCGTTGTCAGGCGTGGGGCGGCACCCATGGCTGGTTATGGTGGCGAGCACGATGGTGGCGGTGGGGTTGTCGTGCGGCGTGATGCAGCTAGAGGTCACTACGAACCCTGTAGAGCTGTGGGCGTCGCCTAGCTCCCGGTCCAGGGTCGAGAAAACCTACTTTGATGAGCACTTCGAGCCTTTCTACAGGACTGAAATGCTCATCATACGCCCTGTCGGGCTCAAGCCCGTGAGTGCTCTTCTGTTCAACTTTCTAGTTTGCATTGTTATTAATTCTAGAAGAAAAACGTAGCGTATGATGTTCGAAATCTTCCTCTAAACTATTCAAACTCATTATGACTGGGGAAAAATAGTTTTACATTCATGACAGCTATGCACACCAAGAAAAAAAGTTTCAAGATCGTCGCTTATGACGTATTATTTCTTGTTCTAATTTCATCACACGTGCCACTGTATTTTCTGATGTATGTTATTTTCTGATGATAAGTATCCGTGTTTGGGCACATACTGTATTTGGTCGAAGGTGATCCATGTTCAAGGTCCTAAATGCCAAGTCCTCTGAGGGTCTCTGGAGGTTTTCTGTTTTGTGTCTTGCAATGCCTCCATGTGGCCTTGTGTTGAATGGGAGCTTCTTCATAAGTTAACGCGCTCGTTTTTCCTAAACCTTTTTAAAGTATCTCAAAACGCATTTAATTCCTTCATTGAAAGTGGAAATTCTATTATGAAATTACTAGTTTGGGTGATGATTTAGGCCTCGTCGAGTTGGCTTCTAAAGTTGCACCTCTAACCCCCCCAGGTGGAGCAGCTCACACCGGACGGCGTGAAGCTGTGGGGCCCTGTGTTCAATAAGGAGTTCCTGAAGGCGGTAGCTGACATACAGAACTACATCGAAAATGAGGTATGCGCTTCCTTTTCAGGGATTCAACTCTGGTCTGTCAAATCTGGTGCATCGTTCAAGCGCTGTATTAATAAGAAAGTTTTGTAGCGCACGAAGACATCACTCTTGATACGCGTTATAACTTCACATTCATGCTTGATTTTGATCCACACATTTTTACTCGTCAATTTAGTTATTTGAGATGATTAAACTCCTGTTAATGTAATCATGTTGTAATCGTTTCTGAATTATTATCTGCAGGAGAAAGCAAATTAGATTAGGTTTTTTTGTAATTGGAATATTCTTCAGTTTATAGTACAGAATTTGCTTGATATGAGGGTTTTTTGAGTGTTTACATCGGGTAATTAACGTTAATTGCGTTTTATTTCTTATTAAAGTTTTTTTCGATTTGTTGAATATTTTCGTGATTTACACTAAAACTTCTTAACCTATTGATACTGGTGTAACCGGTCAACTGTTATTGAAACACATGAATACTTTCCTGGGAAAACTTGAACCAAATCCACTTGATTTCATTGTCATGACTTTAACACGTTCACCGCGTTTCCGCAGTTGTTAACAGTTGGTTTGGCTAGGTTGTAAACTGACTTTACTGCTGACTTTACAGGGAAATTCACTTTACTGCTCGAATGTGTATTTATCCTTCCTAAGAAATAAGAGAACTACGGTTGGACGTTACAATTCACCCATTGTGCTATCAATTATTTTTTTAAAAAGTCGCGAAACGAATGAAATATTATTCATTTATACTGGTGAATGCGCAATTTACCTATTGGTACACAAATGGCCCAATACGCGGGCGACGTGTTAAATTGCGTGTAACGGCTTTTACAAACTTTAAACATGGCAGCAATAAAAATGTCGAGTACTTACGACGCTTGTTGCCAGATACGCGGTGAAGACAACACGACACTGTCGGATATCTGCTACAAGCCGCTGTCGCCTGTCAACTCGAACTGCACCATCCAGTCCGTGTTGAACTACTTTCAGAACGACCCGTCCAACTTAGACGTCGCCAGCACGGACTCTCTGGGATACAATGTGACTTACCTCAACCACCTCGAAGCGTGCTTCAGGTACTAACATGCTTTCCTTGCTCGCTATAATTTTCAGGTGTTACGGCGTGAAATACTCATGCTTACTTCCATTTTAGAACTGTTTTTCGAATGTTAGGTTGAGCTGATTAATTTTTTTCCTGAATGTGGTGCTATTGTCGCCTGCGATAAGTTTCGCTCAGCAAGCCTTGTAGAATTGAATTGTTATGACACGATTGGGACGCATAGATTGCTGTTGCAAATTGCAATGAAGTTGTTGGAATGCTAAGCCGTGATCCTCCTCGATCGAGCAATGTCGTCAACTGTTCCAGTTTTGGGCCAACTGTGTTGTTTGACGGGCGGAACAGAGTTGGGTTATTTCTCTTAGACATTTTGTGGAATGAATTCGTGGCGCTTGAATTCAACGCTTGAAATTTTGAAACACTTCTACTAGTTTATCACAGCAATTAGGATTGCCCTCACCGACGTATCCTAACCTTTATTTGCTTTGTATTATAGGACATGAATTTCAACAAGTTTTGCTCAGGTATTATTTTTATTGACAGCACGCGTTTATGTAGATTCGTGACAGCGCGCCTCATCCTTCATTATGTATTGGCCTGTGGCGTTATTAATGTTTGTTGTTGCTCAGGAACCCTGTGAGTCCTCAAGACGATGCAGTGTCGCTGCCTTGCCTGGGTACTTACGGCGGTCCTGTGTTCCCCTACACCGCCCTCGGAGGCTTCCTCAAGAATCACTCCACTGTAAGTTGCCCCTAAACTGGTCTTTGCACTCATTTCGCCAGCGCTGACTTTCGCTTGGTTTTGGGCGTGGTTACCGTTATGGCTTAGTTAACTGCGGCGTTTCCATAAGTATCATTGGGCGAGCTGATGTTGGTGCCAATTGGCACAGGTATCCGGTGTCGTTCATTTGGGAGACATTTCTAGGCGTTGCTGTCTTAATTAGTATCACTAGACTAGTTGATGTTAGTAAAAATTGGCATAGGGATCTGCAGTGTCTTTGATTTGGGATACAATTTAGTGAAGTTTTCATAAATTTCGTAGTTGTGTTGGATTTCATGTTGCTCACTTCGTTAGGGGACAGTCGAAAAGGTTTATAATGTTCTAATGTGTTCATACTGTAGCACTATCAAGGGTTTGCGGCAATTATTTTTTTAAGACACCATCTTAGGCTAATATAAGAGACGCCACTTGACGTTTGACAAGGATTACGTTCTCGTAATATTCCAAGTTCTCGTGTTCTTACTAGGTTTATACCAAACTCTTGAACATATTTTTATTTAGACTTTGAATTTTAAAGTTGTGATTACCGCGCTGTGAGCTCGAGAATTTTGACGGTGTGCTGTTTCTCGTGTAGGACTTGGGAGTGAACCCGGCGTACAGCGACGCCACTGCTCTGGTCATCACTTTTGTGGTCAACAACCACCTCAACAAGAGTCTCAACTCTCCGGCTGCCGCCTGGGAGAAAGCGTGAGTGCAACTCCTCTTGGATGTTATAACGAACTGTGTACTTTGATCCCTATTTATTAGTATTTACAATAGTAAATGATTCGTAACTGACTTCAGCAAAACGAGCAATTCTACCCCTAATTGCGTGATTTCTAATTGAAGAAACATTGGAAGTACATACCATTGTGCATGATTCTTTCGACTGTTAATGTGTAGAAAAATTTGTAACCCAAGTATCATAGAAAACTTGTTTACAGTTTTTAATTTATTCATTTTATTTTTAACTTTACGTGGTCGATTGTAATTTTTATAGATATACGATTTGGCTCTGAGATTTGAGTTCCAGGCTCCATGATGGACGTGGTTTTATGTGTGTTTGTGTACTAGCAAAAATCAATTGGATAGAACAGTTGGGATTTTTGTAGGATTTCAGTGTGGTTTGATAGATTTAGATCGATCTATGTATACTTTGTATTTCCTCATTGCTCAGCAACATGGTCTGCATGACAAAGTTTACGATGGTCGACCCATTTCAAATGTTCATTAACGTTACTGTTGTATTGAATTGACAAGAAATCAACTTTTGCTGGGAAAGTATTCACAATTTTCAAAATTTGATGTACATATTTTCTTGGGTGAGAAATATTTTCGATAACAGGCCTCAAGCTAGGTAGCATTTATAGGCACCTCTTGTTTCTTTGTGCTTTGCACTGAAGGATGGAATATTGTTCAACTGACAAAAACAAGACAAGGATTTTGACATCTGAAATATGTAGTATGCATAAAATCCCATGCCGAATTATTCACAAGCTTTTAGTGTTGAATTTTTAGACTTTGCTTCTTCAGCTTGTGAGGAAAAAGGGGAGCTGAATCATGATGCGTGAAGCGTTAGCGACTCGGCGGTAATTTACTGAAGCTCCTGATCATCAAGATGATTGTGAACATTAATTTGTCTGTGACACCCTCAGGTACCTGTCGTACGTGCGCAACATCTCGGACCCGCTGCTGGACATAGCGTTCTCTGCTGAGCGGTCCGTGCAGGACGAGCTGCAGAGGGAGAGCCAGGGCGATGTCTTCACCATCCTCATCTCCTACCTTCTCATGTTCTCCTACATCGTCTTCAGTTAGTGAACTTCTCTCGTTTCCTTTTAAACATGGCTTTCTTCTTAGCTATTTTTTTGGGTTTGAATTTTTCCTTTTTTTGTTTTCTCGGTAGGATTGTTTGCTTCAGATGTTAAATATTTTCATCACTCTTATTGATATCAGTAAGTGCATAATATTCTTATGTGGTTCTGTAGGTACTAACATTTCGTAAATTTCTTCTATTTTTTGATTCATGTGCTCTCTCATCAATACATTTTTTACCACAAGCGATACAGCAATAGATTGTATCTTAAGTCTAGTACAATGGACACATTTGAGTAATGCTACTTGTGGGCCTGAATAAGTCCAGCCACTTCTAGGGCATCCTATCATCAACGTTATTTCAAGGTGTACAGTTATGTTTAACCTAATTTACTTAATCTAGGAGCATACTAGACTGATCAATAAATTGGTTCTCTCATGATTTGATGCTTAATTTTTACAAAAATAGTTAATATGTGCTAGATGGGAAAAGTATATTCTAGGATACGATTAGTACCTTGCTTAAGATCTATGTCATTGATAATGGCAAATTACCATGTATATTCCCAATGAAGTGCAAATGTTGGTTAACAATTCAAAGTGTACTTTCACTTCGCGTTTTTATTTCACTTATCAACACATGTTCCATTCATCAGAAACTGAGTCATTTATTCTCATTCTTAGTTTTGATGTTTCTTCAATTGGAATGACATTTAGCCATGGGTGAAGTCGTGCGTATACCCAGAAGAGAAGCTTCAGCTTTCGAGTTACTGGTAGTGAATGGTATGCACCTGCTGCCTCCAGGCATCGGGCAGTTCAGCGGGTGCAGCCGGCTGTTGGTGGACAGCAAGGTGACGCTGGGGCTGTGTGGCGTGCTCATCGTGCTCGTGTCCGTCACTGCCGCCGTGGGAGTGTACGCCCTCATCGGCGTGCCCGCCACGCTCATCATCATTGAGGTTTCTTGCCCATTTCTGCGTGTGTTCATCCTGTGCTTTTGTCCAACGAGAACTGTGTCTTTGTGTATGTGTTGCCTGGGGTTTCTCGCGAATTGATGAAGTAGTAATTTCTTGCTAATGAATCTATGCCAATTTAGTGTGGAAAGTGAACGTTGAAATTTTAGGCCTACAGGCGCCCTGAAACTTTCGAAACGAAGCATCCGTAAACGAAGATACTCTTATGATGTTGAGAAAGTTCGTGGTCGATATTGAGAACACACAAGGATAAATTTTTATTTTGTGTATTTAGTTTATCACAGTTGTATTAATTTCATTAAAATGAAGGGAATGGTATCACTGCTCATGCTAAGAACAGAACCCACTTTAAAGAGTGCACCTACACCTATTTATGGATATCTAAAATTGACATTGAAAAACCCTCACCAAAAACCCCTTAAACACAAATGCTTCTTCGTTTTTAACGTGTTTATTTGGGGTCTTTCTTTCTGTGTGGATTTGAAGGCCAACCCTGTGAACATTGGACAAAGATGTAAACATTGGACAAAGATGTAAACGTTGGACAAAGATGTGAACATTGGAACAAAGATGTGACGAGAGTACGCTGGGCAGGTGATCCCATTCCTGGTGCTGGCAGTGGGCGTAGACAACATGTTCCTGCTGGTGAGCGGGCTGCAGCGAGCTGAGCGCTTGCCCACAGAGTCGTCAGCCGAGCAGCTCGGCAGGGTGCTGGGAGAGGTGGCGCCCACCCTCCTCATCTCCACAGGCTCCGAGGCTGCCTGCTTCTTTTTGGGTGCGTCTAGTCCAGCTGTGGATGGAAAACGCGAGTTATGAATCCTAACTGGGGGCTTTCACATTTTATTGCATACAACTGCAGCTCCTCAAATCCGGCAGCTCTGATGCTGCCTGCTTCTTTTTGGGTGCGTCTCGCGTTAAGTTTTGTATGGAAAATTCAAAACTGATGGGTTCTTATCGAACTGCAGGTATTTGGTGTAATTTTAGTGTAAAATTCTAAATTCAAATATTTAGTGTAAAATTCTAAATTCAAATATTTAGTGTAAAATTCTAAATTCAAATATTTAGTGTAAAATTCTAAATTCAAATATTTAGTGTAAAATTCTTTGATACCTATATTTAACTAGTGAGCGCGTGGCGCTGTTTACCCTCTTTGAATCGCTATAAAAATTTCTGGTTACACTTTCGAAATCAAATCCAATACGGCTCATTGTAGATCTTTTTAATGTTCCACAATTAGGTTGATTACTTGTCATCCAGCAAAGAACAGATGTGACTGCCTAACGCACGTGTATACTGACGCCCTGATGTTGGCAGGTGCGCTGTCTCCAATGCCAGCAGTGCGCGCCTTCGCTCTCTATGCCGGCCTCGCCCTCACCATCGACTTCCTGCTGCAGATCACGTGCTTCCTTGCCGTGCTCTCCCTCGACCATGCCAGGCAGGAGGTCTGAATTGCCTCTCCTCTTCCGTTCTTTGCTGGCTCGTGTCTCCTAACTCTGCTTGTGTGTTCTTCTCTTATTTGTTTGATATTTTCCTACTCGCATGATCTCTTCCTATTTCCGGGATATGTTGCTGTTCGCGTGACCTGTTCCTGTTAGTGTGACTTTCCTACCTGCTCAATCTTTTTCTACTTGATTGATCTTTTCCTGCTTGCTTGATCTTTTCCTGCTTGCTTGCTCCTTTCTTACTTGTGTGACTGTTCCTTACTTGTGTGACCTTTTTCAATTCATGTATTCTTGTTTTCTTGTTGAGTTTTACTATCCAAGTTCATTATTTATATGTACCCTCATTTTGTTGTTTCTTCATCGCACTCCCCTCAGGGGGATACAACTCTTGTATCTATGTGAATTAGCGCTCCCAGGGGGACAATGTGAGGGCCCGAGCTAAGGGTTAGGTAGGCTTCCTTCTTGTTGAAATGAAATTGGTTTTTGTTCTGTTACGGACCATCTTTTTTCGGTTCACTGCTGTCCTGTTTTTCAGCTCCTACTACTTTCTTCTTTAACTTTTTCTTGTTTCATGAACTTCTTTGCTTACTGTTTCTGTGCACCTTGTGCATAGATTCCGCGTTCACTCAACTCCATACTAAATGGTGCTTTCCTCCTTCCTCTCTTAGAACATCTTTGTCGTGGTTAAGGGAGGCTAAAACTTTCTTATATAATGATATAATAATCTTCATCGCACTCCAATTCCTGAGTTCGTATACCTCATAGTCTTTCCGAGGCGTCCTGTTTTGCGTCCTATGTATTGGATTTAGGTATCTGAAGTTATTGTATTTGAAGGAAAAATGAACTTCATTTATAAGTAGGCAATTTTCTTCGAATTTTACAACTCATGTTTCGTTTCAACGATTTACTTTGTGACACATCTTGTTGTTGGTGGCTTTTTTTACTCTCTGTTATAAGTTGTTTCCAATACGATGGGCTCTAATGTTCCCTATTTTTATGTGTCACAGTATTTCTTATGAACCGACATGAGTGATGAGAGCAATTTGCCGTTGCAGAGCAACCGCGTGGACGTGTTCTGCTGCGTGAAGCTTAGCACTCCGGCCCCCACGCCCAAGAGCGAGGGTCTGCTCTACCGCTTCATGCGGGACTACTACGGACCCTTCCTCACCAGGCGGGGCGTCAAGGCCTTCGTCATCATCGCCTTCTCCCTGTGGAGCATGACCAGCCTGCCCTTCCTTAGCAGTGTCGAGGTGAGGCGCTTTGGGTCCTGGTTCAATCTGGATTAGAAGATAAAAATGATGCCTCTGGGCATGGATATGGATCTCGTAAAAAAGCTGAATTTAGAGCAATGGTTTCGTACATTTGCATGAATTGAATAATTGTAGAAATGCAGATTTGACGTGCATTTAAGGGTGGATGACGGATTTAGTAACGAAAGCTGTTGCTACGTGATGAGGGTTGGTAAATTTTCACGCGGAAAACAACCGAATAACATTCTCTACGGCTTTTAAATAATTCAACAGATTAGGGAACGATCGAGTTAGTAACGACTCTCGTAATATGGTAGATTTTAGTTCATAATCGATGCCTTATATTATTACCAAAGTTGTGTTCTTTCACTTAGCTCGATATTGTTCCTGATCAAATTGTAGCCAGGTGTATGTACAACCCAAAAACGAGATCAAAATTTTTATTTCTTTATCGCACAATCGACGTCTTTCCTCGAATGTAGCATCATTTACACCACCGAGCCCAATTCCAGATTGGACTGGACCAAGAGCTGTCGATGCCAGAAGACTCGTACCTGCTCAAGTATTTCCATTACCTCGGCGAGTACCTGAGCGTGGGACCTCCTGTCTACTTCGTGTTGAAGCCCGGCCTCGACTTCAGCGAGAGTTTGGAGGAGCAGAATAGAGTCTGTGGCACGGCCGACTGCGCCAAGGAGTCGCTCGTGATGCAGCTCTACATGGCCTCGCGCATTGCTAACAGGTGCGAACCATCTCTTCTTGTACTAATGAGCTCTTGCTTTGGACTTGGAATGCATGAGACTTGAAATCACGAGGTCTTCTTTTTCTCGTTTTCCAGTCGAAAACGTGAGGCTGTTTTAATGTTATGATTTATGAAGTGTCTGGAATTTTTTTTCTCACTTTAGCAAGTATTTTACGGATGATCGAATCATCATAATTATTTTTCTTCTGTTTTTTTTTGTATGTGAAGGTTGTGTGCAAATATTGATCAATGGAAAATTTCTTAAGCAACAGCTATTGTTATGGCATTATTTTCTATAGTCTATAGTTCATTATAGTATTGTGATAGTTTCAGTTTTTTATCGCTCATTTTGGAAAAGTTGTTTTTGAGACCTTTTCTTTAGCAGCTTCGCTCGAATATTTCTGTGTTTGGAAATACTGCTCAGCCTGAGAACCTCTACACTCCAGTGCCCATATTATATTACGTATAACAGTTGAATATTAACAGCACTACGACACCCTTTACTGTCGACATCTGTTTCGGAGTTGCTTCAAGCTTGTGATCAGTGTTTCTTGGTGCTTTAAATGATCTTTCTATGTTTTTGACATTTGTATGGTAGGCATGTATTCATGACTAACGTATTTTAAACTTTAGGTTCTGTGTTTTTTGAGCGATTTACCGATCAGTTTTTTATATTTGTTCATAGTTATACACCGTACAACAATCCTATTTCGATCCTATCTCAATCCTATCTCAACGATCCTGTTTCGATTTCGGTGGTGAGTAGAAGCGGCATAGCGCGCCCCGCCTCCTCCTGGATAGACGACTACATGTCGTGGTCCATCTACAACATGAACTCCTACGACAACCCCTGCTGTCGCGTCTACGAGAACGGCTCCTTCTGTCCCTCCACCGACTATGATGAGGACTGTGACAACTGCGACATCCAAATTGCCGATGTCAGTATTTACCAACGATTTTCATGAACTTCAGAACAGTTTTTATGTGTAAGCCGAGTGAACTTTAGATTACTTTTTTCAGGCGTTTTTGCCATTAAATTTTATGATCATTTTGTGGTTTTGTTTATGTTGTAAGCAAATAGTGTTCTAAGTGTTACGAAATACTCAAATTTATGCTTAATTCAATATCCTTGCCAATCTCGCTTCGAATTTGCATACTAATTTGTACTGCACTCAAAGCAAAATGATTTTGCACTTTTAATATTCAATATCATAAAAATGCTTATTTTTCACATAATTTCAAATTTCAACTCGATATTGTTATTATAATATTAAACAATGCAACACATTTTATTTATAGTTTGGCTCAGTAGCCGAAGTTAAACTTTATTTCTTTTTTAGTCTTCTTGAATGTGTGTTTCCACTTCTCTAGGTGTAATTAATTTTCGAAAGCCTAATGCTTTTCACCAGTCAGGAAATATTATAGAAGCCCGTCTTCTTTTGTATTGTATGACAGTGATTGAAATGCTGATCTTATTATCTTCCGCATGCCTCTTTAGACATAGTTTGAACTTCATTTGCTATGCTACAAATCGTACCTATTTATCCAGCAGCTATGATATATCCTCATTGTTATACTGACCCACGTAAAAGATCGATCTTACATGTCACGCACATCAACAGGACGGGCTGCGGCCTACGCCGGAGAGCTTCAACAAGTATATCTCGTTCTTCTTGGAGGACATCCCGTCCATGTCGTGTCCTAAGGCGGGCCACGCAGCCTATGGCAGCGCGGTCAACGTAGTGCCGGGTGACAACGAGTCTGACCCTGTAAGTCGCGTTATGTTCGTTAATGATGTGTAAGAGCCTTCGAGGAACACAGCTCGTAGGTTGAGCATTATTTAATATTACACATAGTCGAATCTATAAACGTTTCGGAGTCCTGCTCCATCATCAGTAAGTTAAGTCTGAAAAACGTAAGAAAACATAAGTTCGTCGGACATGTTAAAAAAGAAAAAAATTGATAAAAAAACTCGTGTAAAAACTCCCAACGGATAAGAAACATCAGTCAAGAACTATCAGTCAAGAACCAGCGGATAAGAACTATTATTAAACAATATGAATAGTTCTTATTCGCTGGAAGTTTTTACATGAGTTTTTTTTTATTAATTTTTCTTTCTTTTTAACATGTCCGACGAACTTTTGTTTTCTTACGTTTTTTCAGACCTAACTTACTGAGGATGGAGCAGGACTCGGAAACGTTTATAGATTTGACTATGTGTAATATTAAATGATGCTTAACTTACGAGCAGTGTTAACCGTTTTTAAATTCCTTAAGAGCGTTCTTAGTAGATTTCGACTCATGAGAACATGGATTCAAATATTTTCATGTCATTGAAACGCGGTATACGTTTTGGTGAATTCACTACATTATTAGTTACCTTGTGTTTAAAATACGAATGACGCTAGTGCGAATGATGAGTACAAACCATTGTGCCCCATCTCTGACAGCCCCACGGGCTGCACAAATCAAGCTACAAATAACCCATATCTGAAGACTTATAATTTGGACACTGCGCTAGTTGTTGATGTTGTTCATTTGCAGTTTGGTCTTTCTTTGATAAAAAAGTTCAATATTATGCGTTTCATTCTTTATTTCTGTGTATTGAGGTCTGAACAGAATTATTACAGTGCTTCTTTTTAGTTAGGCTATTCCTTGCAACTGTTGTGAATAAAAGCTTCTAGATACTGGTGAAGATGTTGCTTAGCATTTTAACCATAAACTTAACATTTTAATCACAACATGCGCCATATAAAGTGCACGGCTTGTTGCTCCAACCTGCATTGTGTACCACTATTCTTTTGTACCAAGCATTGCTCACACTGTGTAGCACGGATCATTCGAGCACGCTAATTGTCTCATTACACCATACCAGTACTGCGACATATAACGCAGTGCTCATCCTTCCTCTGTAACTCACTCAGCAAGAGTTGAAACTATTTACTGGCACGGTGTCACTGTAGAAACTCAAAAAATGAGGTCAACGTGTTGATGAGAGGAGCAGTCGATAGCACAGCGATGTACGTTTATAGACAATGCAAGGGTAAAACTGAATGAGCAATCTAGATTGCTATTATTCGAAAAGGTAGAAAATGCTTATCAGCCACTCGTTAATTTGACTCAGAGCCTATTCCTGGCATTGGCTCGTATCTGTCCATTTCAGAAGTTTGGTTAAAGAAAGGGGATTATGCTTTCTCTTGTCGATCTTTTTCTTTAGAAGAATAAACGAGCAACGGTTGTCAAACCCAGCTAATAAAGAGCTTTATCATTCTGAAGTAGTGCTAGCGCTTCAAACGCCTCATGAATATTCTGGCGTTAGTTACTCCTCTTGACGTTGATGAATAGCATCGGAAAATATTGTAAATTTCATTCTTTCAAGAGTGCGCTTTTCGAATTTCATTTTATTCGATTATTTGTGATACCCTTACATCCTAATTGTGGCGCATGAATTTCGTGAGTTGTCTTTGGGCTCACTGGAAATGGGCTCACTGGAAAATCGCGACCTTCTAATCTTACGCATACTTTTATTTTTGTTTTTATGCCTATTTTGAGAATGTTGCTTTGCGTGCAGAGCGTGGGTGCGAGCTACTTCATGACGTACCACACGATACTGCGCACCTCGAACGACTACTACTCGGCCCTCTCTCACGCCAGGGATGTCGCTGAAAACATCACCATCGAGGTCAACCAAGGTCGCCCTGACAATTCCTCCACCATCGAAGTGTTCCCGTACAGTGTGTTCTACGTATTTTATGAGCAGTACCTCACCATCTTTGAAGAGGCCGCGTTCTCGGTGTTCATTTCGGTGGCCACTGTGTTCGTCGTGATGCTCGTGTTCAGTGGCTTCGACTTCTACTCCTCCATGATCGTATCTGTGGGGCTTATCGTTCTGCTCGTCAACATGGCGGGCTGCATGTTCTGGTTTAACGTCTCCCTCAACGCCGTGTCTCTTGTCAACATCATCATGGTGAGTTCCTTGGCTTTGACTTCTTTCTCTGGACTTTATCCATCAACTTTTTCTAACTGGCATGACTTGGTTACCTCATTGCGAGTTTTTGTTTAGGTTCTCTTTATAAACTTGCCTATTTTTTGCTTGTCCAACTTACATTTCTATTGAGTTATTTCTAGCGTGGTGTGAAGTGAGTGAGATACCATCATGGCATTTGTGTACTCCTTTTCAGTGTGAGAAAATGTATTATCCTTCTTTGCTTTGAACTTTATTACAATATTTTAATTAAGTAAAACTCACGTTACTTGATTGACGAATATGGTATGCTTGCTTTTTCATCGTTGTAAGAATTTTGACGGAAATAGTGAGTTCTCATGTGAATTTTTATGTGTTTTAGCAGCGAAGAAGATCTTGAACATCATCATTGACGAGAAAATAAAACGATGCATTATATAATTGTTATATCTCAGGATGTGCCTTCTGAAGTGAGCACAACCGGATGTCTTTATTGCACTTGGGTTTCGCATGTCTAGGAGCCGGATAAGTCATAAACCGCCGGAACTGACCGACAGAAGTCCTTTATGGTGCCTTGCCTCTGCCACGCTTTACAACCACCGGAAAGTCCTTGTTCGACTTCCGGGCACGACTAGATTTAAGGAAGGTCTGTCACCGATCTAAGCAGTACATTATTAGGAGCGTTGCTGTGCGTATACTTATCCTTCACCCGAGTTTGCGGCTTAGGGAACTGAAGTGAAGTTAAAGCTTCTGCTACAATACCTAAAGTTGTGTCGATAGTACGACACTACAATTATCAATATGACAATAACTTGTCTGCTACTTCTACGCTATTTTGCGAATTGTGAATCACTTTTTTTGTCTCCTCTACAGACAAGCCTATTTATAACGATGATGAGGGTATTGAAACACTAAGGTTCAAAATTGAGTAAAATTTACCCAATTGATCTATTTTTGTGTTTTGTTTGTCCAATTATCCTGGAAATTATGGTTTGATATAATTGAAGCTGCGTCCGTAGTTTTGAATTGTTCGTAATTTATAAGAAATTCACTAAAAATTTTTTTTTTAATTGGGAGCGAAAAGCTCTGTTGCGTGGGGAGCGAATTGATAGACAAAGGCTCATTTGTCTCTTTGTAATAATTTTCTTCTTTGTTTACTTTCAACGCAGTCGATTGGCATCTTCGTGGAGTTTTTGAGTCACCTGGTGTTTGCTTACGCTCACGTGGACCACCCCGACCCCAACCACAGGATGATTGTGGCACTTGCTGACACCGGCTCTTCTGTGAGTGCTAGAGTCGTCTGTGTCTACATCTAGTGACGAATTTTCAAATAACTTGCTTCGTCGTAGCGGTACAGTGTCAAATTCTTCTAAGTCATCTGGACTATGCTGCGTGCTACGGCATGTAGCATAACTAAGTTAGAAGAACTTACACTGTCAGCCACACTACAATGACTACTTATGTACATAAATTGCTTGGATATATGGGTCCTGGTCATAGCGTAACCCTCATGGTTTTGAAAAATATTTGTATAGGATTACAGTAAGGAACAAGTTTTGAACAGAACAAATGAGAAATGTGACGTTACTTGGTCAGGTTTTGGCGGGCATCACGATGACCAAGATCGTTGGAGTGAGCGTGCTCGCTTTCGCGCACTCTCAGATCTTCCAGGTGTTCTACTTCCGCATGTACCTCTTCATCATCGTGCTGGGAGCTGCCCACGGTCTCATCTGGATGCCTGTGCTTCTCTCCATCCTCGGTAAGTCGTTGCGCAGTCCAGGCTTTGGATCCCTGTGACTCCTCCAGAGGCTGTTAATAACTGTGTTCTGATATTGGTGATTTAACTGTGGCCTTTGTTTAAATATTTTGACTGTCCGAATGACTGTACTTTGTATATGTGAAGTTCTAAAATTGCTATAGGAGATTCACGATATCTCACTCACGTATCATTCTACTTAGCAGCGCTGCAGACCTATTGGAAACGCTTTAGAGATGCCTGATAGGCTTGATTCCTTAGATAAAACTTGATACTCCAAATTTCTATTCGGAGTATTCCGCCTGTCATTGTCAGTATGACTACCTCTCAGGGGGATACAACCATTGTATCTATGGGGGAAAATCTATGCGCTCCCAGGGGAAAAATGTAAGGGCCCGAGCTGAGAGTTAGGCAGGCCTTCTTTTTGCTGAAATAAAATGTTTTCTTTATGTTAAGGACCATTTTTTTTTCGGTGCACTGCTGTCCTGTTTTTTCAGCACCTACTACTACTGTTTCTATGCTCTTTCTGCATTAATTCCGCATTCCCTTAATTCCATGCTAAATGGTGCCTCCCTCCTTCCTCTCCTTGGATCGCATTTGTTGCGGATAGGGAGTCTTAAACTAACTAATAATCTAATAATCTGTCAGTATGACTTTGTTTATAAGCGTTCATCACGATATCATATCTCGGCGCAACGGATCCAGCAATTCTTGTTGCAGAAGCCACCTGGCGGGTTAGTCGTTATTTCCACATTCCCTCTTTATAGAAAGGTCATCAAGCCTTACAAACCGACTTCTTAAGCTAGGGTCGTTGTTTCAGTAACGGTTTTTCCTTCCTCTCATCTTTTATATGCTTTACCATGGCTCTCTGTGTTGGTATCTCTTCTCAGAAACTGTTCCGAAAATTTAAAAGCAAATTTGTCCGGTTACCGTGATATTATTTTTGTGTCGCCTTTCATTTAGGAATGTCTTCTTGCTGGAAGTGAATCCAACTACTGGCTGTTACTGCATAATATTTTTTTTGAAAGAAAAATTCCCTCGCTTAAAAGATTATTATGAAATTTTGAAACGAAAGTTAGTTCGAATTTGGCGACGTATCCACAATGCATGTGGGTTCAGTTAAATGTCCATTCATTTTTGTGTGTGTTTAATTGCTTAGATGGCCAGTTGCTCTTGACACATTTGATCAATCCTTATTTATTGTTTGAACTGTTACGCTTCGAAGGTGAAGGGTTAAAATTGCTCTAAGTAGGACAAGCTTAATTCTTTGGTGCTCTGGTGAAGAACCATTGAAACGACTTGGATCACTCTCCGCTCTAAAAAATTAGTTATCAAATTGAGAGAAGGGTTTGTTTGATGTTGATGGGGCAGTACGGATGGCTCGGTAAGAGAAGTGTAAAGCGACGTTCCAAATAAATCACGGTTGCCACCCAGTCCTACCTCACCGTAATCAAGCTCTGCCTCGCTACTGCTAGTCTTTTCATTCAACACTTTGACTACGACGTCAGCCACCGGTGGTACACGGAGGGGATTTTCATAATGCTGCTGACTGGCCAGCAATCACAGGCTCAATTTCCATAAATACTCGATCAAAACTAAATGATGGCACGATCCAGTTAATGTTTGTCATTTTCAAAATTGCTTACTACAGTTGGCTTTAAAGTTGAGTTGAATATTGAACTTCAGTTTGCGCGCCGCAGCCAAAGTGTTTAAAGAGTCTGCTTTCAGTGGAGAGAACAGCGCGCTTAGCAGTCAATGAAGGGAACACCTTGACTATTGCTGTTCTTTTACGTGTTGCTGTCAGGCGCAAGGTCCTTGATGTGTAATTGTGGCCGAGTCAGTAATTCACGTTTAGTCAACTCGAGTACGTTTCAGGTGGGGATCACATGACGAAGCCAGCTCAACTACCGTAGCGCTGGGGAGGTCCAGATTGGCGTTGTGCTGGTAACCCTGGTAGAAACGTTTCTGTAAAATTATTAGTATTATTAACTACCGTAACGACGGCGTGAAATAGTTTGAAAATTCGACCATTGTTCTCTAGTGTTGGAGTGCGTTGTTCCAAACTTTATTAATGTAAAGCCCGCCGCAAATATCTTCATGAAGAGAGAGATTAGCTGTTCATTTTATTTAAAACTAACGATTCAACCCAAATAGAAACGTAGGAGTTTCTACCTTTGAGCAAATTTGTCCTCGTGTTTCATTTTTACAATCTTACAACTTTTAGAGTGCTTTCAATTTTGTGTTTAAATTGACTCTTATTCTGTGACGATTCTCGTTCATCTTAAATATGCAGTCTTATGTGGGATATTTTTGAAAGGATGCCGAGTAGATTGGCATCATCTCTGTTTCGTTCCGTTTGGTTATTGTCCATGTTACGCATCTAATGTTAAGTAACATGACACTCACCACTAACTACTTCGCTTTATATTACTGACCAGACTTATTCTTTCTCTGCCTCTCGTATTCATTGCTTCAAATTTTCTATAGGGCAAGCCTATCCTGATTTTATTTTCAAAAATGATGTATTTTCCAAGCAATTTATTTCTTCATAGCCGTTTGATCCCTTACTTGCTAGCTACCACGTTTTTCAATTTATTTTAAGCTTAGTTCTTCGCGATATCCTTGTAACATTCCGTCTTCAATGCGCTTGGAATATTTTGAATTTTAGGACTACTGGCTGCTTGTGTTTTTGTTCCTCTCATCCTTCAATTGAATGTATGTCTTTGTGATACATGATTCATGACATGATCTCTTACTAATGTTCATGAGCCCATCATTTGGTCGTCTCAATCCCCAGTTCTTGTTGCACTCAACAAGGTGTCCATGAAAAATGTATCCACTTATTTTAAATTTTAATGGTACTGAACAACAGTTAGTTCCGAAACATTTCTTCGGCTTTGATCTCTTCCAAATGCAGCATAATCCTCATGAGTAGTTGATATTGTGTAGTAGTTGTGCATAACCGATGGAAAAGTTTTGTATGGGGACTCCGTACATTTACTCTTCAGTGAACTATTTACTTACAAAATCCCGTTCATCGAAGAGCTGAAACTAAGATTTGACTGAAACGAATTGCTAGTTGGTTTTTTATTCGTCAGAAGTACTGAAGTGGTTTAGAAAAGTGAACGAGCTAGTATTCCAATAGGTTGTAATTTTGAAAGCTCTTGATTGACATGTTTATATTGACTTACCGAGCAGATAAATTTCGAAGTTCATCAATAAAAATGAAATTAGTCATGAAATTTTGACCAACGTATTATATTTTGGCACAAAAATGACTGTGGCTATGTACGACAAGTACCAATTGAATTAAAATCGAATAGACATTATTCTCTCATCTATCATCGCGACTCGGGAGCGTTAACAGTGGTAGTAGAGCTTCCACTCTTCTGTTCGCCTGACTAGTCTAATAAAAGCAAAGACGTACTCGAACACGGAAACCTGCACCACATCGCTTCCGTTTTCTGTCACATGAGGAGCCTGTCTCTCTGACAATGGTTGAGCTATCACACAGCGTACGAGTCCAAATACAGCAAAGACTTCGTTGAGCATGGAAACCTGCACCTCAACTCCACCGTTTTCAATCACATTGGATGTTGTATTTTTTAGGTTGCCAAGCCACTCCCCCTCCATTCCCTCCCTTGAAGCCCAGCCTCGCTTCCACCGCCCACTACAGTAGCAATAACGACAGCAAAGCTACAGCACCAAAGGATGGCGTGCTAAGCGCCCCACATGATCTCCAAACTGGCTGCCATGCCAAGCACCAGTGACGGTACTTACCGTGCCCCCGTACCTCTGGTTTGCCCTGTGGAAATTCGCAGTAAATTGCACTCTTCGACTACTGCGCTCGTTTTGGGTACTCCTGGTGTAAAATCTCCACTTCATAATACTGTTCTCTATTCTCTTCGGTGTTTTTTTGTATAAACACTCGTCATGTACAGTTCGTGTTGATTCTACGACTATAAATGATATTTTTAATCTCGGGGTTCAATTTTTTTGCTCCTAAATTGTTAAACTTCGCCTCGTATTCTCACACTTATGGTTGGAACAATTTCTACTTGCATCATTTTCAACATTATTCTATCGTGCTAATTTGCCCTCGCCTTCCATGTTTACAACCTTACTTCTTCAAAATCGCCTCGAAGGAGGTGCTTGATTGGGGAAATTTTCCAGGAGACGGGAGAGGTGTGTATATAGACTGAGGTATCATCGAGTTGTCTCGAGCGTTGTGTTTTGTCTACAATTTTTGAGTGGGGTTAATTTAAATACTGTACTTTGCTATGACTGTGGACGTGTAACATGAATCTAATTAAATTAAAAGGTGATCTGTAATTTCGAGAGTTATTGGTCGGTGAACTGCCTATGGGAGAGAAATACAAGCGTGCTAGTCTCCGCTCATGCGAAGCATTTTATCAGGTTAAGTAACTGTAAAAAGGTTTCATTTGCTTGGATTAACTTGGGTCAGGTTAGGAATTAATGCTGATTTTCTTCAAATAACAAATCCAAGTATTGCCTCTAATTTTTCCATGCTGCAAATTTCTCCGCGACAGATCCTTCGCATGGTCAGTTTTCCACTGGCAGTTTGTGAATATGGGCATTTACGTAATGGCAGTTCGTATACATGGGTATTTTCCCAGTGGCAGTTTACACCAATAGACATTTTCCCAGTGGCAGTTTACACCAATGGACGTTTTTCCAGTGGCAGTTTACACCAATGGACGTTTTCTCAGTGGCAGTTCGCACACATGGACGTTTTTCCAGTCGCAGTTCGCACACATGGACGTTTTTCCAGTGGCAGTTCGCACACATGGACATTTTTCCAGTGGCAGTTCGCACACATGGACGTTTTTCCAGTGGCAGTTCGCACACATGGACGTTTTTCCAGTGGCAGTTCGCACACGTTGACGTTTTTCTAGTGGCAGTTTACACACATGGGCAGTTCACCCAGGAGCAATTGACCGAGCTTCAAGTGTAGCAACGCAGGTGTCGCTTGAGATCACAGCCACACCGTTTTAGTCTTGGTTATCTAAATGGTTGTTGTGCACTATTTCTGCAGCTCTTCAGCTCTTCTGCAGCCTCAAGTTCTTCAGTGAGCTGATGCGTTTCTGACAGCTTTCATTTCTTCTAACGGTGTCTGTATACTAATAATATTGTTTTCGTCGTACTTAGCTTTCAACTCTGTACAAATCTTGCCGTCTTCAAATTGACTTCTGCCTATGCATCCTGTTTTGTTTTTAATTTTTCTTCCTCTGAATTCTTTTGGTATCTCTGGAAAAGATCAAGGAGGCTAATTTTCTTCAGTGTTTCCTTGATAACGAAGGTAAAATCTTTTATTTCCCCCTGAATAGCTTTGAATTGTGCTGTGTCATATATTTAACCTGACTCCACTTCCCCAACCTTAGTTCTTCCAGTGGGTGTGCGGGTTTAATTTGTTTCATATTTTTGATTGTAATTCTGTTATTTATTCTTTGCAGAGAACTGATCGATTGGCGTTGTTTGCATTTATTTCGGTGTAATAGTAAGCAGTGTCAGATGTTACCTTTCATTTTTTTTGCACATTCAATTTCGCGTTTTTCTCAAGTACCGAATGCTCTTGCGTGGGGTTTTTCCACGACATCCGATATAGTTCATAGTTTTTGTGAATTGAAAACGATGTTAATTTCAGACCAAAATACTTAGTTTTTGTACCGATAGTGGATAATCATTCATTTTTCCATTGCAGGAAAACTTATCCCTGCCAGTAGTCAACACGCCAACACTCACAGGTTCACTCAAATCAATGAAGGTTTCTATAGTCCTTCAGCGATTCATGAGCAGGCAACAAGCGGCGCCAATGTGTCTTCTTCTCTTCGACGGCCTTCGGTAACTGACCAACTGGCAAAGGACGGAGCCCAACCTGCTTTTAAAGAGACTTTTAATGACAAAACCCGCCTAGTTGATCATGCTATGCCGAGCAGTGATGTTACCGTGCGAAAGGGAAGTGTCAATTATGGTTCAAACGCTAATGATAATGTTAGCGACATACTTTGATTTCCAGTGTTTGTGTTCTTTTAGCTATAGCATCAAATATATGGAAACTTCTAAAACCCCCAGAACTTTATTTTTTAGTTTCTCATTTTAACGCGAAACGTTGTTTGTGTATCCTGTTTTAGTTTTCAAGCTTCACTATTTTAGCTTTATTAAACTTTATTAATCTTGTCTATTAGGACAATTTACATTTTCTGTCTTAGGGATGTTGATATCGCGATTGTAAGTAAGGACCATTTTACTGAATCTCACGTTCCTCTTAGACCGTGTCGGGCATCTGTAATTTGTCGGTCTTACTTTAGTCCTAGATTTAGTTTAGAATACGTGTATATACATCCGATTACTGATTTCGCTGGACTTCAGTTGTTATCCCATGACTAATTTTTTTCTCCTTAACGATTTATTGTGTTCGAAAACGATTTAATGACAACATAGCGAGCAAAACTTATAGAAATTGCAAAGAGATATTGTTAGCATATTAGTCAGCAATGTTTTTTTCCGTTTTCAGTAAGGAAGTAAGATTACAGCTGTGAAATCGTCTAGCTATTTAACTAAGTTAAGTTTGTTGTCATTGGAGGGGAAAAATTTCTGTCAAATGTAGGGATTAATTCAGAGTGCGCTAGACGTTAACTCGCTCAGATCTGATCTGTTCTGAAGTAGAATTCGATCGTCAGATTTATATCGGCATCAAGAATAGTTCGTACAACTTACTACACGGGAAACCAATTTATCGTGTCCATTGTGTTCGCACATGGTCCAACTTCATCTCGCTTCCAGTTGAGACCGTTCATTTTAAATAAAATATCAGCCTGTTTTGCATTGCTCATTGCTACTCATCATGTACCTTTATCTTTTGGGTTTGATGGAAAACAAAAGCAGCCCAGCTTAAATAACTGGCATAATTCCAGGGGCCCTTCGTAAACACTTCTGCTCAACATCGTTATTTGTTTCGTAGTCAGTATTAATTTTGGTCTTGTTATTTTTTTGGTATCAGGAAAAGTTTCAGCAGTTTAGCTTACTTATTCAATCGAAGTCATGCTATAGAAATTTGACACCGTAGAAAAATGTTTTTCGCGTCTTTCGTCTACGTTTCATCTCATGTTACGGTTAAGTTTACTCTTCTTTAGTGCTGTGCACTGTACTTTTCGATTCATCGTTCGGAAACGAGGAATATTTTCCTTGAGATGTTTTGTATTTTCTGGAATTGGTCACCATTCACACAGCCGACAATGCTCCCTCTTTACTTTTCTTTTAATATGGCACCTCTTATAAGGAAACGAATTCATTTTTCATCATTTTGATCTGTGTTAATGATGAGCTGGTAATGATTCATATAACCATGTCATTTGTGAAGCCACACGGTCGCTCACTTCAGCAATAATTTTGTCGGAACTAATTTTTATGTAGCCAATTCACTATGAAGGCAATGAAGATTTGAGGCATTGGCTCTTTTATCATCATCGGGAGCTAACATGTGTGTCTCGTGCTTCTTTACTGTCATACGTAACTGTTATTAGGGTATGGCTTGCAGTATACTCGTGTGTAGTGTAGCGGAAGATTTTTACTGTTGAAATATCAATTGTTGTAGTTACTAAGCAGCAGAATATGCAAGTTTATAGCGGATGTCTATTTAATAAATAAAGCCTTGGAAATGTGCATTTTTATTTTCCGAAGAAATGGTGTAATGATGGATATTAAATTTGAAATAGTTGCACAGTAATCAAAATAGAATGAAATTTGATAATTCCGTAAACCTGAGATACTCGTCCATTTTAAGGCTCAAAGGCACGTGGGAGCTCACCACGTTTCAGTTTTGCCCTGCTTTGGGGACCCTACTCCCAGTAAACTTTGATACCCGTTGTTTCAACGGCAATTCATATTTACCTAGTCTAACCTCGGGGATCCTTTCTTGCAAATTGCTGAGACCCTGGTGGATACATAACTATGAATTCTTCATTATTTTCAGTTGTGTTACGAATGGAAAAAATGCTACGTTTTGTGGGCAGGTTTGAAGTTCCTGCCATGCAATGAACCAACATGCTAAGATTCTTGCAATGAACGTTGGATCTGTATGAGTTAGTCCTTTTTTTATTGAAAATTTGATGGCTACGTTATAACACGTGGGAAATATTGTTATCAGTTGTCTTTTTCGCATCTGCACTCAACAATTCATAATTCGTATTTTTAAGTCCATTAGAAATGCGTAATGAAAGCTAATACAACCTAACCACTACCTTGAACTTATCAAGTTGTCAGTTATTTTCGTGCCTGTGTTGGGACCAGACACTTCGTGAGCGGTCTCGACCATCATTTCCTGAGATACTCATCTCGTTAGGATTTCTCACATCCTAGTTAAGGTAGCTACTGGTCGACCATATGGACCCAGTGATGCTAAACTTAGGCCGCCCTCTCACGAATACCAAATGGTAACGTTTCGTCACAATCGTTTACAGTCAGTGGTACCACTCGGTTTGTCCAGCGCTGCGAAACCGTCAGATTTCAGCCTTAGTTTGGCACCAGCTTATAAATACCACGATTTTAAAACCTGAAATCATGGTATGACCAAACTGGTGCCAAACTAAGGCTGAAACCTGACGGTTTCGCAGAGCTAGACAGACCGAGGGGTACCGCTGACTTTAGACGATTATGACGAAACGTTACCATTTGGTCTCCGTGTGACGGCGGCCTTAGTGTAATTATTCTTTCGTAGCTGAGCCATTTGCTGAGCATTTATTGAATTCCCACCATTTGCGCTCTACGGTTGAGCTGGCCAATGAGCGGCTATTTCACGCGATACAAATTCGTATTACCAGGAGGGGATTACAAACAGTTCTATGTATTGGAGAAACTCTACATCACTGGAGATTTTATTTCATTCCTTGTTTTTGTGTGGATAAAGAAGGTTGGATCTTTGCTTATAAAAAATGAAGTTCGGAGGAGTGGCCTGGTAGTGAACAAGACGTTCCAAGAACAATAGTGATAGTTCCAAGACAAATAATACGCTTAACACTTTGACTGCGACGTGCGCCACCGGTGGTACACGGAGGTAATTTTCATAATGCTACTGACCGGCCAGTAGTCGCAAACTCAATTTTCATAAATATTTAATCAAAGCTAAATGAAGGCACGATCCAGTTCATGTTTGGTATTTTCCACATAGCTTACTACAATTGACATTAAATTTGAGTTTGGTGTTGAACTTAACATTTAGTTGCCGCAGTCAAAGTGTTAAATTAAAAGTGTGGGTCTCTTGGCCCTCTCAAAGGGGAATCATGAGGCGAAAGCAAAACTGGAGATATCTACATAACATTTGAATTTCTAGGTTGCACAACAACAATTTTCTGAGACTTATGTTAACGGAATCTTATAACTAAAGACACAGCGTGACATCCATGCACACAGGGCCGAGAAAACGTCTGTTACTTTCTCGGTGATGATTGGGATAGTTTAAATATGAGTTTTCATGAGGAGCGCAAAGAGGATTTAAATCGTAGCTACCGCAAGCGCATTGATTGCCTGCAACGATAGCTTCCGGTGCGTCCTATTTTTTTCCTTGCATCGAACTGGGCGACACCCGGTGTGGTGGCTTCCGCAACTGCATGCTGTAGTGCGCTGGTGGTCTCGAGCGGCGGGATCGTGGCAGCTGCCAGTTTGTGCATTGAAAATCTGAAATACGATCACAGTGCAATGTTAGTTGACAGGTGCTCTGAAGCTATCTTCTTTGTAATTTGAGTTTTGTCGGAGTGATGCGGGAGTATAGCAGTTTACTGACAATCGAAAGTTTGATCACAGTACAATGTTAGTTGAAAGGTGTTCTGAAGCTGTTCAGTTTGAAATTTGAATTCTGTAGGAGTAATGGAAATATTTTCAGCTGCTATGAGTGAAATTATAGTACACCATGAAAGATAAGTCGATAGAGTGGACTGAAGCTTAGGGCGGTTGCAGTTGCGTCACAAGTGATCAATGAAAATATCGAAGTGGAGATGCTGTAAATAATCGTGAGCGCGTGCTTTTCATTAGATTTCAAAGGTGGTTAAAGGGCTTTGTAATGAGGTCAATAGTTTTAACATTCGCTAGGAAATTATAGTTGCTGCTCCTATTCAAAGGAAATGATATTTCTGAATTTTTGTGATAATCTGGCCTTGTAGGTTGTAAAATGCTGGGCAGCATTTGTTCCTCGTTCTTGTCGCATATATGTCGCAGATATTTTCAAAATTTTTCTCTCCACACTAAACCTTATTTTGTGTGAAGTAAAACCTACCCAAGATTAAACATTCGAATGAGAAAATAGATGGAGACAGGGAGGCGAATACGAGTGTTAAAAAGCATAGATGCTCCCCCTGCATTACCAGCGTTAGTACTTGCTATCGTTTTTTTTTTGCCCTGAATTTCGTACCGAAAGCTCCACAACTGACGATACTCACGGGTCTTAACTAAATTACCTCTATATCATACGAAATTTTATTTGTTATATTCTCAATTAAATTCTTCGTCTTTACAATAATCATATGTATGTGCCTAAGGCGCATAATAATTACGACTAAACTAAACATTGAAAAAAATTAAATTGCCGAACTGAACATTTTTAAAATGATCCAAAGTACGAGCATTTAGCGAACAAACGTTATGGCTAAACTTGAAATCTCAGTCTTTTGCAATGCAATTGAGTGCAAACATTTCCTGTGAGTGAATTGAAAACAAAACCACGATGTGCTTGCCGCCGATCATTGTAGATACGTTGGGAAAACCTGAAAGCTTTCAGAAGATAGTGCGGTATTGAGGTTACAGCGAACAATACAGCAGGTATATATATACATTCCACGCTACCTCTTCTTGAAACTTCAAATGCTTTCAAATGATCATGTTTTGAATAAGGTTTTTTATTTGGAAGTGCTTTTCTATATCAATGTAATTCAGGCACCGGTTGCAGATTTAAGTAAACATACACGTACAGTCGGTCCTTGTCTTTAAATGTATGAAACTTCTAGTACTCGAAGGAAGTGTCGTCTTTAGTTCTCGTCGGATCCAGCTGCACTGGTTAAAAATTGCAGTGTTGGTTTCCTTTTAAGGTTAGTCAGTGTTTATGTTTCCTATTATCATTTACCTGGATTTTATAGGACCATAGAGTTTTCTAATGACCTCTAAATTAGACTTAATTGCTTCAAATATGTGTTTTGAGCGAATGTTTTCTTGCTCAAAGTACTTCTTCCTTCAAAGCGTGTTTGGATTACACTGGATGAAGCAAGTTGTAGCCTGTTCGTCCATTGCAACTGATCGCTGATATTTTTGAACTATTTTCTCGCGTCACAAAATGAAAAGAGTTTTTCGACGAGCTGAGATCGATGTTGCCAAGTTTGTTGTTTACGACTTTCGTTTAACATTGTAGCACTTTTATGATTAATTGATTAATTTTAAAGTAATTTTATTGACAGTAAGAATTATCCACACCTCTGAGCAGATATTTTGTATTTATACGTGAATTGTTTTTCTTCACCAAAATTTTCTTCTGTGACTCCTTTTTTTAATGTGATGTAAACATTTTTCCTCTTCTATCCTTGATAGCGTTATTGGAACATGATGTAAATGTATTATGAAATACGACCATGAGTACTGGGAGTGCACCCGGTTAATTTTAATTTTTAAACTGTTTTCTAGGTTTGGATGACTTTCTATAAATAATTGCTCCTCGGTTTTTATGATAAGTGTTCATTTCATGTATGAAATCAATTTTTTTATAATATTTTTGCTAGCATTCACGATTTTCCAAAGAAATAGTTCATGGTCAACTTTGAGTTCATTTCAAATTCCGAAGGCGATGAGGACCTTTACGATCACTCGATTTTGCACACACGGGTGGCTTTCCTTAACGTTCTTGTATTTTTTCCCCACTCTGACTGAAAGTTCCGATTCTAATCCAATCATTCGAGACCCTCGCTCGGACTCACTGGCAACAATCCTGAATATTTACGATGAAGTTGTTTCGACAAGAGAGGCTCGCAAGCTGTACACCCTCGATAAACTATTCGGGAATTTCCGAGAAAAAGTTATAAACAGCGAATCTGATCATGCCGAAGAATTTCCAACCAGCATGAGTGACGTTAAAAATTCTGCGTATACAAACATGGAGTCTGAGGCTCACCTGCCTAGCCCGGATTCTGATCGAGGCCTCGAACCAAAGTTCAAGTCCGTTTCGTCCATCGCTGATATGGAATTTGATTTTTCTCGCCGATCAATCGTAGGAGAAGCAACGGTCAGCTCCAGGAGGACGGAAGACCTGAATCAACCTCCAGTGAAAACATTACCACCTTCGAAACAAAAATCATCGACCTTGCACCGCGAAATGGAGGATCTAATTGATATGTCAAATCCCCTTGAGTTAATTGCAATTTTAGAAAGCGATGAGAACCTTAAGACTGGAGATATACGCAGGATTGACAACATCAAGGCCCAGAGGGAAGCGACAGCAACTTTCCTAAAGGATTCCCTTGAAGTTGACGAAGTAAAAGTTCCAGTGCAGGAGCCAACGTGGCGAAAACCAGGTAATCTATTTTCAACGTCATTATTTCCATGCCTTTAGAAAGACGCACAGATCTTCTGCACGTCGTAAATTTTAATAGTTTACATTATAAAGGTTATTATTTGGAAATGTGCGTCAAGACGTTTAAATTTATTGTTTTTCAACATCGTCTATAAATAAATATGTGCCAGATTATTAGAGCAATTGAAAATAAGGTAGACACACATGGTAGTTAAATCAAGGATATCACACGGCGATTGTTAGTTAAAAGCAGCCAGGAGTATTTCAATATTAAAGCAATAGAATATCTCAATTCATTTCGGTCGGGCTTAAGAAATACTGCAATAAATGAATAAAAATTAAATGCTCTGCGAATCGACGTGCGTGTGCTCCATACTCGTTACCTTCTTTACGAATGCTAAGGTCATAAGTGCGCGACGCAGCTGCTTCCCATCTAAAAAAAATTGCAAGAGTCGAACAAGAGAATGCAGAAACATATTTATACTGCGACAGCGTGAAGCTGTCATAAAAGCATGTGAGCTGAAATTCGTTTTTTGCGTGAACTTTCTGTTTTACGCTCTAAAGCTCTCAGATTGGTGCTCTGAAGGGGTTGTCCTCCAGCATATCTTAGAGACGTAGCGTTCCTCGAGGACATGTAGGATTCACTCAGGGAAGTCTGCAGGGAAGTCTGTCGTCGTCAGTGCTCCTTGTAAAAGTTAAGGCTACCCAAGCTACAACAGCACGAGTTTACTGTGAGTTTAGATCTAAGTGAGATGAGCCTTATCTATCATTCTTTACTCCTCTGTCTGTGTCGCAGAGAAAGACAGCGTGCAATCCAATCGACCTCGTGCGTGAGTGTCTTTGTCTTTTATTTTTATCCCCAATCATCATTTTGTTTCATTAAGATGCGTACGCTTTCTTTTGCTGGCTTAGCGAGCTGTGAATTATAATTATTTTACTTTTAACTGGGAGATTTTTTTTTAGTGGATTCAGAGTCAAATAGTGGAAAATGTTGACATATCGGTAAATATTTGTTGCTAAACGTACTAATTAAGTAAAACTCAACCTCTACACCCATACCTTCCCGAGAAGCACTGACTACATCGTTCACATTGATTGCCGTTGAAGTAATATATTATAGAGATTGCATTTACTTTTAATCTATTCATATAGGTGCCTCTTATCTAGCAGCTTTCAGTAAAATTTTCTTGATTCTAGAAAGTCTATTGTGGATTTCTCTTGTAAAACTTATCTTCTAATACCTTACTCTTCTTCTTTATAAAAAGGCCGATGTACCGTACAACCAACGTTTAACACGAGTTTCTTTGTTTCTATTTCTATTTATTTGTAATATAGTTTGATTGATGTTTACTCCGTCTTTTTTATGCGGCTTTAGCAAGCTGCATGCACAAACAGGGACCATAGCATTTTCTTCCTTGTTCATGCAATTGACTGGGCAGCCGAATTCCCCTGTAATAATAAATTTAAGTACATAGAAACTCTGGTTAAACCTAGAGTATGGCTGCCAATAATTCATGATAAATCTTTAATTTTATGCTATAACATATGATGCAAGGAGATTGAATTTAAGGTTGAAAAAATAGCTTTTCAGAGGCAAAAAAATTCTGTTTCTGAAGAGTGTTTTTAATGCTGTTTTTGTTAGGTCAGTCCAGCATCGATGTGACAGTCGATGCTAAATTGCGACGTCGTCAACATCGCTCGAGTTGAGCTCTGACTGTCAACTTGACCCACAACATATATATTCATGGTGAACCATCATGCTTTAGCGCGTCTCACGCGTCATGAATTTATCTACACTTGATTGTGAAAAATAATACACAGATCTAGAAATTAGATAGGTTTTATTCTCATGAATCTGTTCCTCTCCAGATTTTTCCAATTTTTCCTTTAAAAGGGTTACAATTGTTAAATCCATAGTTTTAATTGCGTCATATTGCATACATGAGTAAGTTCTAGCCAAGCTTAACGTATCGCACCATAGCTAACGGCCGATAATAATACGAGTATGTTCCGATAAAATGCTTTTGGATTAAAAAGAAGTTTAATCATTTTCTTTTTTCTTACCCATGCAGAATGGTGAATGGCAGACACCATGAAAATTTTTATCAAGTGAAATGATTGACTCCGTTTATTTTAATTTATTATTTCAAATTCATATGTTACAAACCAATGTTAACATTCTTTTAAAAGAAGAGCATAGAAAAAACTAGCTATGTTAGATTCTAGTAACAATTGAAATTTAGTGCTATGCATTGAGCGATTAATGGCTGTCTGACTTCAATATTTTCTTCCCTTCAGGTCCGGCCGCAGAGAGTTGTTTCCCAGACCTCAGCACACCGAAAGAGGTGAGGCTTTGAAGCAGAATTGCTTGGAAAATGTAGTCAACAAAAGATTGTCGGATTTAGACCAAGAATACATTTCCCTATGACACTATAATCTCTCTAACATGAATAGTATTGTATAATTTACCTTTAGTTTATAGTTAAGTACCAATGTGGAAAAGAAAAGCTTCTCCTTGTTACGTGAATAATTTCCTGTGCAATTGTTTTCTCACAAAATTCTTAGGTCAAAGAAAAGAAGGGAATAGTGGACTTTCGTTTCTTTGTTCGAAGTTTTTAACTCACAATAGTGAAATGACTAGATATTCTTTCAAGAGTCAAGTAAGCGTAGCTCATGCTAGATTTAATTTTCACAACTAAATGCATTTACAATATTTAAATGGTTTTCAATGATGGAGAATGATATTCACTGCATATTTTATCGGAGATTTTCGCTTGCGCCCTTTATCTTCAACTCAAAAGAGCTTGGCTTTGGAGGGGAATAAATATATGGGCACTCTTTATTTCAAGATGGAAAGTACGTAAAGGTACCTCATGTTAGTATAACATCTTCCTACGGAACATATTCTGCAAGCCACTCACCAGTACTGACGCTTATTTGTCAGGTGGTGGAAGAGATGAATCGCAGCGCCCGACGGTGTGTGAGACACGCCAAGCAGAAGCTCGAGATCTTCAGGGAGACGCTACCCTGCTCAGAGTTGCGGCAGGTCAGTTGATAGACGGCAGTCTTGTGAATTCGCTCTTTTCGGAGATATCTTTAGGGGTGTGGTATGTCTTATGCGGGTGGGCAAAGTTGACTGTTGCACACGGCAGACGCGTCTAAACTCTGATTTTTTACAAACAGTATTTGTTTAGTAGAGGGATGAAAGAGAAGTAAGGGGAAAGCTATAGAAAGATACCGGCAATACGTGGGTTCAAATGGGCAGGGGAAGAGTAAGGCTGTCTGAAATTACAGAAAAGTCATGAAGCTGAGTGATAGCTGCAGTTTATTATGATTGAATGTCGCCTCTTATTGTATTGTTTTAGTTTATTTTTAAGATGTGTACTAAACATGTCTCGATCGGATGTTAATAGAAACGAATGTAAGTCACAAGAGGAGTAATGAATTTAAGGCAGAGAAAATTATCTAGAATGCGAAGAATGAGTTCACTTGAGTGGTATTGTTTGGTTTTGATTCAGATAGTGTAGGAGTCGAGGTAAAATTAAATAATGTATGTGTTAGAGAAATACTGCTGGCACGACGCTCTTGCTAAAATACGTAATGAGTCCAAAAGGCTGGATTCTGGGCATAAAATTCTCATAGATGCCTCATCAATAGTTTTCTTAGGGAATAATAATCAGCCAAATAAAAGGGGGCTTTGATATTATATTTCAAAGAACTGTTTTTCCCAATGTAGCGTCTATTTTCAGATGTTGCAAGAGATTTGCGCGAGATGTAATTCTACTTGCTTTTTTAAAATTGGCTCAAAATATTGCATCAATTTTTCGCTACGTTTGACATCTACAGTTTGAAGGCTCACCAGAAATCTAACTTCATTATCTCTACTTGATAAAGTTTACCTGAAGTTGCCATTAATAACTTCATGCTTGTTCTCTTTTAGTTGTTTCTCGACAGCCTGTTCGACGACTCGACAGAAAAAGCTGACCTCCGAGATGCTGGAAAACGTACGTAGTTTAATAAACACATTTTCTTTTATAAACTTGACTTTTGAACTCGACGATACGTCTATGTAATCAAGTTTTTACTGTGACAATATTGAATTTAAAACCTGAACGTAAGGGTGAATAATGCAAAGAGTAAAATTCTTTGATCTTTTTATGTGTATATTATTTTATGTTACATCCATCTTTCAGACGTTTTCCTTATCTTAATCGCCTGCTGTTCAATCTCATTCAAGATTCAACGTGAGGATTTAGGATGAAATACAAGCCCGTGGTTTGGGTCGCAACTATTTGAATTTATTGTAGAATTGATGTGGAAACAGGTAATAGTTTATGAGCCATTATAGCTCGTGTACATCCGAATTTAGTTTATCATTTTGTTTATCGTTTTTAGTTTTTCAATTAGCAGTATATATTTAGCCCAAACCACGAGTGATATGTTTTTACTTTGGGCTTTTCCTGTATTTAATTTTTTGAATTGATAACAGCACAAATTTGGATGAAGGAAACCAGGGAACCACTAAAATAGCCTCTTGAGGGGATACATCTATTGCATTTATGGGACTTAACCCTCAGAGCGAAAAGTTCTGAGGTCCTGAGTTGAAGTTTTAGCGAGCCTCCTTATAGTTGAAATAGAAGAGTTTTTTTTGTTAGAGACCCTCTTGTTTTGGTTCCCTGCTGTCTTCTCTTTACCATCTACTTTTTTTTAAATTTGCATCTTTTTCCATAAATTTCCTTTTTAATTTACTATTTTAATGCGCACGTGTTTTTTGTGTGGGAACACACTTTCTAAATAGATTTTTGTTCCCGTCAGTCCATCCTAAATGGTACTTCCTCTTCTCCTTTTTCTCTTGTGAATACTGTTGTTGTGGTTAGGGAGGCCTACACTGACTTACATTCAAGCGAAACCCAAGAAATATTGTTCATTTTTCACAGTTCTCTTACAAAAAAAATAATGTTTTCTTAGAACACAACAGTGATCCACAGAATCGGTCTATAGTCCATTCGACGCACGCTTCAGAAGTGTAAACGCACCAAATAACATTGATTGTACGCAAATTTCAGAAGATACACATACATACACGCGTACATACATACATTTCAGTTACGGATGAAAAATATATCTACGACACAAAAAATAACTTTATGTGGGGAAATATTGTATCTAAAGCAACATGAGCGACACGGGAGAAGTAACATCAACAAATGGTATAAACGGAGGTGAAAGCGTTCTCTTTTAAGTACATCGTTTTGAGATTGGAACTTGAGTAGAACAGTTTTAGGCTCAACTTTAAAAAAATATAAATCACGATTCACATTGCTAAATGAGGGAGTGAATATTGCTCCGAAATTAATTCCTTCAATGCTGATGCTTGCTGGTCCTGATTTATAGTTTAAATTCAAAACCTCGTACTCGTTAACACGTACGATAATAAGGCAGCATTTGTTAGTTTAACATGTGGATGCATGGTGGGGTTAAAATGACTCAACTAAATTTTAAACTCGAATGACTAGGTTTTATCCGTACATTTGAACATGGCTTTGTGACTTTTCCCAAGTAAATGAAGCTGGTTAACCTTTATGTGCTTTGTTACTTTAATAAAAATATTGAGGTCAAATTGACCCCAAGCGGTGAGTTTTTTTGAAATAATATCGAGCAGCCCTGGTTAATTCTTCATCGAATGGAATTAGGATGAATTCATTCGGTGTAGTGTATTGAGGACAATTTATAGTGTAGGATTTTAGTTGAAATAGCTGTACTGTTGAAAACTCTTTGAACATTTGAAAACTCTTTGCTTCTCAGGACGTCCTCCTCGGCACAGCGCGTACCAGAACCCACTACCAGAGGTCGAAGTATTCAACAGCTCCGCGTACGTCGCGCCCACGCGCCGTCCGGTGCTGCTACGTAACGAAGATGCAGAGGTTGTGAGGGATTTCGCAAGTGAATTATTGTCCGCCGACGGAAAAAAATCCTACGAGTCAATATCAATACCGAAATCTCCGCCCGGGTCTAATGAAGTTAGCCGGTTTTTTGATTTGTCTCTTGTACCCGATGCGAGTAGAGGTAGACGCGCTCGGTTAGGAAAGAACAAAGCAGAACAGAATGTACTTGAAGGAGAGGAAAATTACGAGCGAAGCAGAAGTGTGGTGATGAATTCATCATTATCTGATACTGACCGAACTAACTTCGGCGGCACTGAGAACAAAGAAAATTTGAACCCGCCTAAAATATCAACTTTCCATAGTGCCACGCACTTTTCCAAGGCGGGTGTCTTTCTCGACTCCGTTGCTGGAAGACCGGAAAACGGACGATTCCTAATACCACCCTCTCGAAATCAAAGGAAGGATAAAATCGATTCAATGGACAGTAAACCATTGAGATTTCTTCTTCCAGCCTTTGGAGACGTTTTGGATGTACAGGTAAACACAAAACCATGTCTTAGTTTGAAGGCGAGACAATAGCTGAACACTGATACAAACGATTGTAAATCTGATGCAAAATTCTCATTTGTATCTCATTGTGGACGACGGCTCCTAAAATTGTGAAATATTCCCCCTAATTTTCTATAGGATTCATGTTATGCAATGTAAATCATTTATTTTAAATAAGTTTTCTTTTATTTTATTCAGAATTCGAATGAGGAGCTATGGGCAAACAGACCTACAGGTGAGCGGTTTATGTTAGTATCAGATTAGATTATAGGTCAGTTTCAGCCCCTTTAACCACAACGAAGTGCTACAAAGAGAGGAAGGATGAAGGCACCATTTAACAATAAGTTGAAGGAACGTGGACTCTTGGCACAAGGTGTGTACCCTCGCAAGTTTCCCTACGCGTAGAAATAATAAGTTGATATAGAAGCTTCTGGAACAAATTAAAAGTTGAAGAAGAAAGTCAGAAGGGTTGAAAAACAGGACAGCATTTGACTGAAAAAAAAGTGTAAAACAAAACAAAAACCAAATATTTTCCAACAAAAAGCAGGCGTACTAATTTTTAGCTCCGGACTTCACATTTTCCTTCTCGAAGTGATAATTCCCATAGATAAAATAGTTCTACGCCCCTGAGGGGATTGATGTTAGGCAATAAGTTCTCGGGTTTTACTCTGTTACGTGACAGCCAACGTCAATACTAGTGAACCAGGGACATGGATGCCAACATGTAAATTTCTCATCAGTGCTGAAGCACATAACCAATGTTTCTTCTAATGTAATAGACATTACTCAGCGTTGATCGTAAAGACAGTTTCTGAGTATATTTACTAACAATCATATTAATTATCTTAAGTCACATGCCCTGTTAATAACTCCAGGAGTATAGAGAAACTGGAACAAAGCAGTGTCTCAGGAGTTGTTGCTTAGCATTGATATTAAATATCGATTAATTTCCAGCATTTTTTTTGGAGACTCAAGACCACCTTGAGGCTTGAGCTGTTCTACTGACTACAATATTCTGTGTTGCAGGATCTCTACCGCTCTTGCTGCCATCTGTGCCCTCCAGCCTCTTTGTGAAGGAAAGCATGAAAGTTATGTTCCAGTACTTGGTGAGTGTTGCTCGTTAGGACTTCTTCTGCTATTTTTCAACCTCCTGCAGAAAATTAAGCATTTACGCCTAAACAGAAGGTTATCAATTTTCTGCTTCGAAATAGTAATAGATTACTCATATTTGTTCGCATGTTGGTTGAGCGCCTCACTCCTTACTAAAGGTTGTTCATTCAATATCCAAGATAATGTCGCAAGAAAGATCATAGTAAGACTATGCAATACCAATGGTGAATATGATTACTTATTTGTACCGACCTAATTTGCATGAAACATTTAAACAACTGTTAAAGTGCCCACGGCGAATTCAAAACTCAGCTGGATTTTGAATTTTTTTTGCATCGAGGCTTTCAATAATTGTTGCATCTCTTAAGAAGATGAGTTAGAGGAGTATTTCTGTTCCCGTAATTCGGGGGATTGACTTCCCTTTAAGGCAATGTGTAAGGTTTCAGAGCATTTTTTTTGCATTTATGCTACGTATGTCTGTTCTCCTCATTATTTCATCTGAGTTTTTCTGAAAGTTATCTCGCCATTGACAGCAGAGTACGCCTCGTTTGAGTGGACTCGGTGAATGGTTTAGTCGACATCCATCATTCCGGTTATTTCCTAAGGCGACCACCTGTTTTCTTTTTTCTTTCTTCGCTTGCATATTTTATTGAAATGCGTGTTTTTTGTTAGCTACAACGGGCTGTTCTAAAGCGATACGTTGAACTTGCTGCTAGCTCTTGCGAACCAATTTGATAGCAAGAACATTTATCGGCACTTCATTTGTCATGATCGAGTAAAAACGGTTCCTAACCTTTGCATTGCAAACGGTTTCCCAGGGTTATGTCATGGAAAAATTTCATTTCGTATGTTCACGATTGCAATGTTATGGTCTTACTGAACAATTCATCATATCACAGTTCGTTAAGCCATTGCATTTTCGTAAAGGATGACGACCTGTTGAACGTTAACTTTGCAATATTACGAAAGTTTTTCATTCAGCATGAGGTTCCAGCTCCAAGCGAATTACTTTATCTAAAATAAATGGAAAATCTTTCAAATTAAGCTTTTCAGTTTCGAAAAACTAATATTTCATTTTGCTCCAGCGAATGATAAATTTACGATGGCTTTCAATTGTATCTTTCATACTGAAAATTTCGCGATTGGCAAGTATGTTCGAAATTGCTTGGCTTGAAAACTCTTATCATGAGTACCGCTTCAAAGCTCAATACGTAGTTGTATAAATAGAAAGAGTACAGCTAAATATTTTCTAAAAATTGTCTACATTTTCATTAACAGTTACAGGAAAAATTTCGTCAGCTTATGAGCACTTGTCTGATGTCGTCCCTCAATCTGCTCACGCTGGACTCCGGCCTGGAAGTGGCGAGCTTCAAGGCCTTGGTCAGCAAGGTAAGAGAAAAGAAGAACCTTTCTCGTGTGAGGTTAAATCATTTATCTAGGAATCCAATTTTTTTTAAGTGTGATGGTTCAGTTATCCAGAGCCTATAAAAATTAAAATTCAGCGGTTATATTATCCGCCTTTTTATTTTTCCTCTCGATTTGGAGGGTTAGATTTTTTATGAGATCTGGTCGAAAATTATAGGTAGAAAAATTCTCATGTTTTCGTGTGTTGTAGATACCATCTAGTCAGCGGAAATAGACTTCAGATCCTCTTACTCTTGCCTTCTACTGACTGACTCTCGTATATGATCAGTCGACTGGTATAGAACACGGCTCCACGAGCACTGTTCGATTCATCGACAAGCCCCGTCTTAATTCGTAGATACTAGGTATTCTCAGGTGCAAATACAAGGTTGTGTCCTAATCATCTGATTATAAATACAGTGTTTGTTAGTAATTATTCAGTGCATTTATTATAGTTCGTTTTTAGGATGCTTCAACTTGACATTTATTTTCGGAAAGAGCACATCAGTTCACTATGTTTTCCTGAAATTATCAACTCATTTGCTTGCAAAATATTTGTGAGTCAGAAAATGCCGTGCACAGCAAGATGGGAGAAACTAATAAAGTGATATGAAGTGTTGTGACGCATTTCTTATGAGAAACTAAAATTATTTGAAGTCAACAAGATAAAGTCATGAAACACGATTTTTTCTTTCGAATTTAGTGTGTCAAAATTTTTACTTTCAGTATGAGCAACTACATATTCCTTTCTTTGTATTAATCAGATTCCTTTCTAAGGAAATTTAACTATTGTTAACTTGGAATATGCTGTCTGAAAAGCCAAAGCGGACTTACTCATACAGTTTCAAAAGGATTCTTGTTTTAAGACAATATGCTATTATTGTGAAACCGAATCTCAAAAGCCTTTTTTCAAATTAGCTTTCAGGTTTCTTTTGGAGGATGCTCTACGTCATAAATTTTGTTTTTATTGCGAGTTTTTTGAATCAAAACGTCCGACATAGGCTTAAATCCATTTTTTACATTTCGAACGAAATACATCTCATTTTCTTTGTTTATCGAGTCGCTTTATGATACCGTTTTGTTTGCAGATGTTCAGTACCTCTTCAAGCCCAGACCTGCCCCTGCTGCACGCTATGGTTGAGAGGTGCTCCGGAGGTGCTACCGTCGTGCCGTACAGGCTGGTGCAGACCGTCATGGAGTGTGTGCAAGCCAAGGTGAGTTGTGTCATTGACACCTCCAATGTTACGAGTACAGGCAGGTGCAGACCGTCATGGAGTGTGTGCAAGCCAAGGTGAGTTGTGTCATTGACACCTTCAATGTTACGAGTACAGGCAGGTGCAGACCATCATGGAGTGTGTGCAAGCCAAGGTGAGTTGTGTCATTGACACCTCCAATGTTACGAGTACAGGCAGGTGCAGACCGTCATGGAGTGTGTGCAAGCCGAGGTGAGTTGTGTCATTGATTCCTCCAATGTTACGAGTACAGGCAGGTGCAGACCGTCATGGAGTGTGTGCAAGCCAAGGTGAGTTGTGTCATTGATTCCTCCAATGTTACGAGTACAGGTAGGTGCAGACCGTCATGGAGTGTGTGCAAGCCAAGGTGAGTTGTGTCATTGACACCTCCAATGTTACGAGTACAGGCAGGTGCAGACCGTCATGGAGTGTGTGCAAGCCAAGGTGAGTTGTGTCATTGACACCTCCAATGTTACGAGTACAGGCAGGTGCAGACCGTCATGGAGTGTGTGCAAGCCGAGGTGAGTTGTGTCATTGACACCTGCAATGTTATATGTACACAACTCGTGCCTTTATAGTTAGCAAGGGAAAAGGGCGAGAAAGAAATTAGATTCATATTTTGCAGTACGGTTTCGGGTTTGGCTCAGGACGTACTTGAAACGTAAATTTGATATTGAACCAGATATTTTGGATGTGGTAAATCGAGCTATATATAACTCGTTAATCATTATTTACCTTGTTGAATCGTTACTCATCCTGCTAGGATGATAGCCAAAGAGACATTGTTATTACAAGCAGAATGCTTTCATCAAATTTAATGGATAAAATACTTCTGTTTTACATAATATGTAAAACCAAAAATTAGCTACTGCGTTAGTTTTTTGGACACAGTTGTTTGCTGAATGAATTATAAGTTGCACAGCAAATTTTAATCGAAAAATGCATGAACTTCTAAACGAAAAGACATCCTGACAACAAAAGGAAATTAAATTCATTTTACTCTACCCATAAAAATGTTTTTCAAGCTCAGTAAAAGGAAAGTGGACGATTTGGATTTGTGTTATTTTAAGCACTGAGCATAAAAGCTCGAAGTCGGCGAATAAGAGTGTCGGGAAACAACTACTTACCTGCACGTACGTGTGTATACAACTCATGGTTCATTTACCTTGACGATTATTCATGCTATAGCAGCACATGTTATTCACATAAAAGCAACCTCGCGATGTAATCAAGTCGCTGTTTCTTGCCAATTTCCAGATCGACGTGCTGTGCATGAGGAGGCTGCAGCTCAGCCCAGACGAGGTCTACTCACAGGGCACCGCAGCGCTCCTCCACGGTGACTTTTACAGTGGGACTCCAGCGGCGCACGGCGACCTATAGATTATGTCTTGTCCTTCGAGTCATGCCAGAAGTATTGAAGGTGTTCACTTCAATTTCATTCACCATAATTAGCTTTAGCTCATTTCAAATTGGTGATGAAATGTACTCGCGCGTAACATGTTTTATCATATTTTCTGAATAGTGTCAAAACACACGTGATGTTTTTTGAAATTCAACCCGCTGGTCTTGCTCGAACAGCTCCCTTTGTTCAATAACCTAAATTAACTAGGTGTGTAATAAGGATGAAAGATTTCCTGGGTTTTACCACGGTGAGAAAGAAATGAAAATGTTAATGTGCGAAAACCTCACGAATGATAAATTTATTCTTGTTTAGAAGCTCGTGAGTTTTATACGGAACAGAGAATGTCTGTTCCACTGATAGTACGAAAATAGTTCAAAAGTTATCTTCCGTGAAAAAGTTGCCCTTTTCATTTATAATTTCAACCTATAAAATTTGCATTCGAGATCAAATTGCTGGTACTTGGGCTTCGTTGAATAAGTCCTTCAGTATTCGAATGAGTCCATTTCGTTTGAGAAAAATTGTGCTTTCTGTTTTTCTAAATATTGATGTTATTGTTTTTAATATTCACACTGCTACATTAAGGGATTAATAAAAACTTTTTTAATATAAAGTACTTTGTTACAACCTTGTATTTCTTAAGGCATGAATTGAAATAGCGTAAAAAGCTGCTCTACGAGAGCCGTCGAGTTTTAGCTGGGTTTTCAGGGCAGTGAGGATTTAAGAACAGTTTCCCTGAGATGCTGGAAAAAAATTAACAACACTAGTGCCTGTAAGGTCTCGATTCTAATAAATTTTTAACTCACTGTTTGGATACGGTTTCTTTACCTGTTTTGACGACTTTTTAGATGAAAAATATACGAGGTAATATCAATACTCAGAACACCTTCTTAAGGAAATGAGGCATGCAGCGAAAATTATACCATATCAAAGACGACATGCTTAAAGTTTGGAAAATTAAATCATATGAAAATCATGTGTAAAATTTGGAAAATTATATCAAATGAAAAACGACATGTGTGAAGTTGTGAAAATGATGTCAAATGAAAAACGACATTTGTTAAAATATGAAGGAACACGATTTAAGGGACTAACGTAGCGGTACTACGAGCAGTTTAATGTTTAATGAGTGAAATCATGGTGTGAACTAAAATGTAATCATACACAAAGCAGCTGAGCTCATGTCCCCCGAAGATGAGGAAACAATCGCCACTCATATGGCTTTCTGTGGCTGATGCGTTTTTCTCTACTTAATCATGACAGGTTCGACAGATTGGCTCTTTCTGGCTAATGTTTTCCAATTTTTCTAAATTTTCTTGAAGAAACTCTCAACATGATGATATTGGTCAGAAAAAACTGGCTATCAATGCGAGTACCTAGATGATTTTCCGGTCGTAAGATGAACGAGCATGTGCATAATGTGTTGTTGCTACTGTGGGGTTCCGCTGAGCACGCTCGATATTGTGAGCTTTTACACAAGAAAACAATGATGGACTTCATTTTACGCGAATTTCTAAGCATGAGGTACGGAGGGACTTTACTAATGAACTTTACTTTTTCAATCAATACATACATTTCTGAAATAAAAACTCACGTTTGAGAGTTTTTTCGATGCTTTTTATTTCACACGAGGAATTCATACTCGTATTTAACCCTTTCGGTACGATAATTCAAATGGTTTGGGTAAAAACTTCCATGGGAAAAAGTTGTCATTATCCTGAATTGTCAGTAAAATTGTCCTAGTGTGGGTGAAATTTGGAACTTTTGAGGCTCTTTGAATTTGAATCTTTAAATTTTAAAATTTTATGAATCTTCGAGGCTCTATGCTTGGTGGCGGAAATTTTCGACGTTAATAATAAAGTTTTTGTATTTACGAAGACATTATTCATAAGTTTTTGCGCGAATTTATCAAAAATAAACGAAGTTCAGAAAAAACTTGCTCAAGTTAAATAGAAAGAGTATTGAATGTGTTACACGGACCCTGTAGCATGAACTTAGAGGTAACCTATGTGGTAATTTACTGGTGCAGGCTTTTGGAAATGTTTAAAAACTAGTTTAATGAATTCATGTAATTTCCCTAATTTTGTTATTTACTCCAAAATCTTCCCTCACTAGTTAAATTACTTTAAAATTAGGTTAGATGCCCTAAACTAGACACTAGCCAACTTGGCACTGGAGTAGCCGTCAGTACCGAAAGGGTTAAAACCTAGCACGTCGTCAACTACTTCTGCACTACGCAACCTTTCCTATCAATTGATTTTCATTCCTAAGCCTTAAGGTGTTTAAAGTAAACGTTCTAAACTCTGGTTAATTATTTTCCTTTTCATTTACTTTATCACTGGTAAATTCCTCGAGAAAAACGCAAAAAATAGTTCTCAATGATTTAAGAAAGGAAATGAAAATTTTTCAAGTTCTCTTTTTTAAAGCCCAGTCGAAAACGCTCAAGAGCTCATCGTAAATCATTCCATTTGAATGTGGAGAGGCAATTTCTAATTCTTCATAAAAGCGCGATGTCAAATACATAGTCCATTACAAGACCTATGATGATATGTCATGTGGTGGATAACGGCTTCTTTTAACGCGGCTGATACCTTCATTATGTTGTTAAATAAGACGATTTTAAATGGAAGGCGTAAAGATTTGAAGTTGAATTAATTTCATGTTAATGAAGAATATGCTCTTTGTCTAAACGCTATTTTCTTTCTTTGGCATCTCTCCCTACAAAAAGATTTTATTCGTTCCTTATTCTTTCCTTCTCCATTAAAATACCGACTGCCCTTTCCATAAAGGGTCACGAAGGTCTGTTTCGTGACCTGCTCCCTGACCTGCTCGAGAGTGAGTCCCTGCCCACCAGATGGCGTGGCAGATCGATTTTCACGGTCTCAATGAAAAACTTGATCTGTACTTGCAAGAAAAAACAGTCAATGTTTTTGTTGAACATCGTTCATGTTATGCAAATTCTGATAATAAATTCAAAGTTTTCGGAATGTTTTTAATAACTCGTAAGTCTTTCATCTATTGGGTTAACAAAATGAGAATATACTTTACATTCACAGGTGCTGCAGAGAGGTCAGAGATGAATTTGTTCAACGGCCGACTACATTTCTTATATATATTTCTTACATATCTTATATATACCCGTTTTTGCCTTTGGGTTGTGTATACATTTGAGAAATTTGTGATTCGCATTTCTGCAGCTGCCTGAAATTTGAATTTGATAAACTATAATGGTTTCATGATTGGTTTCCAATTCGTTCAATCGTAATTTTCGTGGAAGGTTTCGTTAAGTTTTAAAAGTGTGTAGGGATTGAATTTTGAGGGGACAAAATTGGTTGAAAATTTATATGATTTTTTTTTATAAACTGAACCAACACTCCTAAAGTTAGATTACTGGCATTAAATGCAAATTACTATCATTAATTCTACGAGCTCTTCAAATTGGCTTATTTGTTGAATTCGCTTACATACATTTCAGTCTGATTTTGGATGATTTCTACCTACCCTTATGTTTGCTGACCAGACATGGGAATTTGTCTGGATAAAAAATATTGGATATTGCTTTACTTTAGACTTCTCAAAACTGTTAGTATCTTTGATTTAATGCTTCACCTTCAGTAATTTGCTCGAATATTTCGGTGATGCATTATTAGGAATTGCATCTCATGTTAGCAACAAAACAGAAGTAATATTGTAGCTAGAAATAAGATAACTAACAAGAGCATTATTTCCTGAAAAAAATTCTGCGGAATTGCAAATTGCCATTTTTGCAGGGGAGTTAAGATGACAATTTAAGATTGATTGAAAAAATTTCAAGATCGAATAAATAAATATTTAAAAAAATTCTAGAACAGAAAAATAAAAAAATGCTAATAATGAAGCATTACTAATTTATTTTAAAAGACATACATGTATTTCGAAGCAGTTCGGCATACAGTACCCCTGTTTTGTAACGTAGTCCACAGAATAGGTGCGTTGCCACTCTTGCAGAAAATCCACCCGGAGTGCTTCGGTGTGACGCAGGTGACTACGGTCTGCGGGTGTCAACACGCCAGTTGTGTGCAAGAGCTGGAGAAGTGAGGTTGTGTCATTCGTGCCGTGATAGTTAACTCTCTCTCCTCACCTGTGGTTGCATCTAGTGCATTTATGACTTTATTGAACACGAGTTCTTGAGATAGGACAGAAATAACATACATTTCTGCATCATCTTCGGTGTTGGCTGCACTCCGGAAGTGAGTAAGTGATGGATTTTAAGTTTTTGCGAAAGTGTTTCTATGAAGAATGTTGAACTCTAAGGCAGGCCTCGAACGGTATATTAACCCCTAGCCGGTCTGCAACAGGTGCATGGCCGAGCTATTGTGCATTGCTTCTTGGAGTCCCATGGCATCTGTTGTTTATCGCCAGCGACATACGTCGATTTTTGTTTATACCTCGGTGGACATGGGAAATTTAGGTACCGGGAAGATTCATAAATTATGCTCAAGTGTTCACTGCAGCCCCGAATTATTCGATTGCTGATTCTATACTTTTGGGTGTTGACTCTGAAATTTCGCTCAATGAAATGTTAATTGCAGAATTTGTTTAATTTTTTTTCTCTATTGAGAGTCGGTAAGAATTGGCTTCCATTGTCTGAGAAAAATGCTTGAGTAACTTCAATGCCTATGAGAAAGTGATCTTTATTATTAACTGGCTTTAACGGTTAGAATTGCTGTATGTTGGTTAGATTACATTTGAGAAAATCGTTCAATGATAGGACGATTTCAACTAACATAGATAATAATTAATTACTATAGTAGAAGAGGCCTTGTGCTGTATTTAAATGCAAAGGTCGTATTGTTCATTTAAATGACTAAATGTGAGTGCTTTCGAAATTTTTCGCAAGTTTTTAACTCAAGGAAAACTCCCCTCTGTTACAGTGGCCCATAGACGATAACTTTAGTTGTCTATATCATTAACTCAATATATTGATGAGATTTTTTTGTTGCCCACAAAGTCAATTATTTGACGGTCGTCAATCAAGCCCACTGACGATCAATTAAATTATCAATATTCATCATTGTCAATTATATTGATAATAAAATTGATCGTCTATGGGCCACTTTAGAACTTAGGGCACATGAATATGCACCTCAAAATGATGCACATTGTTACTTAGAAATTTGGTTATATTCCTCGGTCATCTGGACTTGAAGAATTGAAATCAGAATAATTGACCCTTATAGCAACCAATATCACAAAAAATTCGAATTGAGAAAAACTCAGCCTGATTTAAATTTCTCTAAATTTTGATTATTTATGATTCATTCCTCTGGAACATTTTGGAGCATATTCTATAAACTTAAACTGGAAGGCCATATATGCATCTTGGAAGTAGAGGCATGTAACATGATTCGGATTGTTGGTTTTAGAGGCATTCACATTGCACAATTTTGAACTGGGTTATTCACGTGTGATTTAATGAGTTCTTAATTTTGAGGTAATTAAATGCTTTCTGTATCGACTAATTTGCAACAAGTTATCTATTTGACTAGTTTTTTTATGAGTAGTTTATTTAGCGTCCCTGTTAAGTGAGTTTGAATACCAATACTGACCCGAAATGTCTCTCCAGGTCAGTATATCAAAGCGATTTACTGAGGTCCATATCCCAGTCTCCCAACAACCGGAAGAATGGGTGCCATGTAGCTCTCAGAGAACCGATAACCCTCGACATCATGGGATCTTTTTCCTTGTTTTTCCTTGATCGTGTGCTGTAATCTTCCCGAATGCGTATTCAAGTCCGATAAACGCGTCTGGAATTAGGTCAAGGAATCGCAAACGAGTCTCTTAGAGGTCGTTGGAGTCACAGTTGAGTGTCACGAGGGATGCACTTCCGTTACTTGGTAAACGTGTGTTGGGAAGTCGGACTTCAGGTCACATTTCGTTATCTCTTGTCAAGTCACTTATATTTGAATTGTTGAGTGACCAAGCTTCAACTAGAGTCGGATAAATAATTTGACTTTAATCATAGACTTCCAATTACGAGTTTTCTTCGCTCAAGGGCTACGTTCTGAAGGGTAGGTGAGTTCGCTAATTTTCACGTACCCTTTATCAAAAGGATGAAATGCTCGGACATTTTTCGAATGTCAATCGACGGATGTTTATTAGTCTATTCAGAATCATTGTAAGGCGGATATTACTCTCCCTACAAGCTTCTGATCTAGTCCTCCCATTTTAGTTTAAAGTCGCACGATTATTTAAAAGACAATTCAATATATAAGCTCTCAGTGGACTGTGAAAGATTTGAGGAAGTTTCGAATACGTTTCAACCCTGAAAGATAACCATCCTTTTGTCTTCTAAATTTAATGAATGGTAAACATTAATTATAATCTGATAAGATCGATTAGATTTGAAGTAGGAACATGGTTTTCAGCCCGCTGACCATTACATGCTCTCAAGAACGTTCTTGAAACTTGACTTGCGGATGATGAGTACAGTTTGAAGTGGTCAGTAAATTAATTTCATCTTAGTATTTATGGACGATGCTCTGTAAGCCCGTTTTCCTTGATAATTCCAGCATTTCATATTCGTGGTTGGGTGTTTTGCTTGGAGCCGGTTTTCGTGATGAAACGTGTAAGAAAATGAAGAACGATAATTGAAATGGTAGAATTGTTACGACGTCGGTGCTCCTGTCAACACGGGTAACATGGAGCGTGACGTGATGCTCCAAGACTTGGTTTGCGTCACGTTAGGCAACTTAGTTCAATGCTACTAATACTACTACGCTGGTAGCCCGGTAAGGGTTTCAGCACGGGTAAGGTGCTCGGCTATTAGAGGGTGGGCAGCTGAAACCCCTGGGAACTAGGCTGTACTCCCATTTTAAATCCATGTTATTTCTTTTAAAATGCTTCGCGAAAGCGGAGGGGTCCGCATTTGCTATTAGCTGGCGACCAAGGTGGAAAAGCGACCTCAAACAATAATAATAATTATACTTAGTTCGATGCAGACTTTCCCGCAGGTTGCGCTGCGGTGTTTTGGGCGATGATTTATTGCTCAGTGAATTTATGTTGTTTATGTTCCTCGGTCATCTGGAATTGAAGAATTGAAATCAAAATAATTGACCCTTATAGCAACCATTGTTAAAAAATCACAATCTGCTATTTGGGTTGACTGTTAATTTTATCAGTTAATTGAGTGTTGTTAAATTATAGGGAAGTACATTGACTCTTAAGTGTATGTGTTAATTTTCATTGATAGTTCGACCTATTTAGAAGTTTGTCAGGTCCTTTAGCTTCTACAGAAGTTAATTGATCGTTCAGTATAATGTATAGAAGCACCTGTCAACAAAGACCGGTTCTTCTGAAACAGAAATCTTGTCAAGTGATTTTCAGTATAGGGATGATACCAAGTTTTCATTTGTGAAGGGATTTTTCAGGATTGCTCTCCCAGTTGTATTTTTTAAACGACAATTTCGAGTTGTGAGTCAAAGGACGAAGAAGAAGAAATAACTTCAAGCGAAATAATTTTTTTCGAATACCCATTATCAGGGATGTTGAGTACTCATTTCTTCCGATCTTACATTTTTCTAAAGGAGAGATATGTTCATATAGAAATGTGTACGCTATGAAGCAAATTGTTCTTTAGTTTGGTACGACTGGCCTGCGTCTTGATCAACGTAATAAAAAAGTTTATGCCTATGTTGGCAGCTCATCTACTTTTGCAAATTCTACTTTGTTCGCTTGTTTCTTTTGAGATACCTACGTTTTTCCGAGGCAAAACGCACTCTCATGCTGAGGAGTGAGGAGAACATCATGTTGAGGGGTGAAAAAAATATCTCGCCGAGGGGTGAAGTGAAGACCCAAAATTTCACTTTTTTGGAATACGTTTATAATTGTCTGGAGTATTTTTTCATTATGTGGATAATTTACCACCACACGATGAGTGATGTTCATTTTTCGGAGTACCGTAGAAATAATTTTGTGACGTTTGGGTGTAGGGGATCACTGATGATTTAGCAAACATTTATCGTTGCTTAACGACGATGAGTCAGATCATAGTAAGACCATCAATTCTGGTCACTCATAAATTACCACTGAAAGAAGGTTTTAACTCGTGGCTGAAAATATTTAAAAACTTGCAGAGAATGCAAGCATGCTTTAAATCCTGAAGTTTTCATCGTCTAAGAAAATTAGCGTGCACACTGTACTTACCTCAGGATTTAATAGATAAATTGAAGCAACTTCGTAGCTAGAACTAAATAGATGACAGGACGCATCTTCGTCTCGTGATACTTTTCAATGACGAGCATTCCTTTCCTGTTTCGTTCAACTTTCTCAATCTTCATCCCAAGCAAAGCATCTCCGTCAGCCGAGTCATGTGACTGGTATGCCGCCTTCTCGAGACATCGCGCGTCCTAAAGCCCGGATCTCTTTCAGCTCGCTTCCTTAGAACCTCTGCCCTGGAGAAAGGCATTAGTGTCAGATTAAGGTTGATAAGTGTGCGCTTTTTTGCTCTCTTGTGGTGTAATATCAGAAACAGAATTAAAATAGAGACGCTTTCTGAAATCAATTGGCACATTGGTTGCTATGCTGAACTATCGTGTGAAGGAAACTGAAATTTAACGCACCTCTGCTGTCAACTTCGCGATGTTAGATATTCGTTCACATCACTCGATAATTTTCTGAGTAATGAAGCTTAGTCACGGGCTTCCGTCGGCGCATTGGAATTGAGCGATCATTGAGGCACCAATTTGGGAATTTTGCGGATGTGCGGTGCTGCAGTTGCGTCATGACAGCGAGTCGGATCCGAGTTCAGGCCCCGCTGTGCCGGGCGTGCCAGCGGAGAAAGTTGCGCTCCGAGCCAAGACAGGACATTGTCTCCTTTTTTCGGTCTTTCCCTTTTCTTTCCGTCGCTTTCAACACTCACAACATGGCTGATAGTAAGCTTGTTCATCGAATACCTTTCATTTTTTCAATTATGATCTGCCATGCCCCATCTTGTTTTTGAAAAGCGATGCTTTTCGTATTTTCTTTTCCTTGTTGTTTTCTGTGTCGTTAGAGCGAGGTGCGGCACTCTACTTTTATCATTCCTTCTTTTTATCTTTCGATTCTGTTTTCTATAGGAAGGCGAGGAGGAGCGTCCATCTTTCTTTCCTCGTACTTGCGCTTTTCTTCGGTGTTCGCTTTGTTCTGAAAAAAGTAACCAATTTTAAACTCTTCGCATCTACACATGTTGACCTGCACCACAAAAATAACGTGGATGACATTTCTTGTTCAATTGCAGGTCTTTCTGCAAAGAGAAATGAAACTCGTGCCCTTTTGTCTTGGGGGCTTGTTTAATTTCCGTGCTGCTGGCCACGAGCTACGACTCGGCTTCGGAGCCGTGCTCTGAGTGTTAAATTTGGGCGCTAAATTCGTTCTTGTGGTATGGGAAAGCCCGGTTTTGATATTTATGAGCGGACCTCAAAGCGAGCGAGGACTGCAGGGCTTGTCAACCACGTATGTCAGGACGGGAAAAACTTTCGTAATTAATGCGCTGCAGGGTGGGGCGATGAAACTTGCAGTGATTTGCTAATTGAAGTTTCACGAGTGGGTGTCACGTTCCTCTAAATTATAGACTCCTACTTTTTATGGTTTTCCTTAATTCAACTTTCCCGTGCACGACCAAATGTCTCATTAGGGCTCATAAATGTTGAAAATTGGAATTCGTTGCTGTGCTATGTTAGATATGTGTCGCAGCCAGTTTTCTTTCATTGCTATTTTGATTTGAATCTCCACATGTCTCAATTCACGGTTTCTGTGAGTAGCTTCAGATTTTATTTTAAGTTAGTTTAAGGCTCCCTAATCACGACATAGGTCTGTATGTAGCCGTGAACATTTTGAATATTAGGAAAATTTTAAACATGTATATTATTTCACAGAGGATACAGCCATGGTATCTATAGAAATTAGCGCTCCCAGAAGAAAAATGTGATGTCTCGAGCTGAGAGTTCCTTGCTTTCGCTCAAGTAGAAGAGGTTTATGTTTTTGTTACGGACTATCTTTTTTCGATTCACTCTAGTGTTTTTGCAATATTTATTACTTTCTTCTTGAACTCAATTCTTCTTTGAAAAACGTTTTAATCATGCGGTTTCTTTGATCAGAGTGTGGGGACACGCGTTATGCATTGATTGCTCATTCCCTTAATTCCATACTAAATGGTGCCTCTACTTCCTCTCTTGGGAATGCCTTTGTTGTGGTTAGTGAGGCTCAAATTTTTTAATAATCTAAACTCTGAGAATGATGTCGTTACTTTTCACAGGTAAAAAATTTGCGTTTCTTTAAAACTGATGAAATATTTTATTTTAAAATTTATTGGGATTTATATATAAAATTCTTAACCTTATCAAGCTCTGAGAAACGAACAAACAAGCAAAAATAAAATTGCAGTTAAAGGGAATACTTTTCTGTCGCTGAAAAGGTTGCATTCATCTCAATAGCATTGGTTTTAATTCTCTTGTTCTGACGCCCAGCAACAAACTGGAACGCTGCGCAAATATTCACGTACGAAGTTCACATTTTCTAGTCTCTCCATCTCGGAGGGAAAGTAAATTTTCCCTTGAATTCTCTCCGTAACTCAATACTCTTTATAAATACATTACAATTTTTTCTAATTTCACGATTCCGGGGAAAGAATTAAGGAGTGATGTCTTGATGTTTTGAATCACTGTAAAATTTCTAAAAGTTTCATGCACGCGAACTTAGTTGCTCGTACTTCCCAAGAAACTCTGCTTGCTAAGCAAGATTAAAGTTTACTGATGGGTTATAGTGGACAGTACTCCTCAGGAGGCATTGGATAGGCAACAGGTTTAGGTTAGTTTGGTTTATTTGTCGGTCCCATGCTATGAGGACAGTCGGCCTCATGGAAAGATGCTTTTAGTTTACCTCAGCTTTTTGTGGATAGGCCTGCGTAACTTGCAACTTTCGCGCATACTTTGCTTCTTCATACTTTCATGTTTTTTTCACTGTTTATTTCTGTGTCTCTTCTTCGTCTTCCTCTTTGACTTGCTGTTTCTATGCGCAGTGTATCCTGTGTGAGAACTTATCTTGTGCACAGATTCGTTTTCTGTGATCGATACCAAATGGTCGCTACTCTTTCCGCTCCTGGGATTCTTTAATGCAGCTAGGAAATTATATTCCATAAACTATAAAAAATGTCGGAGTATTGACTAGCATTAAGAAATTTGTAGTCTTTTGCTAGAAATACAGATGGTTTATTGATGCCCATGCAGTTCTCTGCTGTGCACGAAATGTTTTTAAGTTTAACATTTCGATCAAATAGTACGTAGATCGCTTCGTCAACTATTACTCGATGATCTCTTCGTCGGAAAAGAAGAAGCCTTAAAGGCCGTTTACACTAGGGGACATTTCGGCCGTGAGGCGCGACACGTGTATACGAGGCTCACTACTGAGTCTCATATTTGTGAGTGTTTATACGAAGTTGCCTATTCGCCACGGTATTTACGAGTCTCTTGAGTGTTACGCATTACGAATTCGATCAGAGTGAATGGGGAACTTCGAATACACTCACACAAATATGTGCCTCAGAGGTGAGCCTCGTATACACGTGTCGCGCCTCACGGCCGAAATGTCCCCTAGTGTAAACGGCCCTTCAGTCTCAGCCGTGGAGACACAACATCTGCTTAGCATTTGTTCCAAAAATAAAGTTCGGAGGGAAAGAATTATTTGTGTATGCTTCCTCCCTCTCTTCTTCTTAGATTTCCAGTTCGGCATTGGTGTGGTGGTGAGTTGTTGCTCGCTAGAACTGGCAGTGAGGTGCTTCTCATGGCTCATGCGTCGAATGGTTTTCTCATTCAATGGTCTACCTAACTCGATGATTCTGTATTTGAGTGCAGAAGAAAATTTATACTTCTGCGTAGAATGCAAAATATTTATTTTTATACCTCATTTGTGGCGTTATTTAAATTTTAAAATGCTTTTCCAAATGGTTTTGAAAGATATTTAAACTTGTTTCTTCTTTAAATGATCACTCAACCATTGGCAGTTTTTTCAAAACGCCCCCGTCAGGGGGATACAACTATTGTATCTTTGAGAATTAGCACTCCCAGGGGAAAAATGTGTGAAGGACCGAGCTGAGAGTTAGGTAGGCCTTCTTTTTGTTGAAATAAAATGTTTTTGTTATGTAAAGGACCACCTTTTTCTCGGTTCACTGCTGTCCTGTTTTTCAGCACCTACTAAGTTCTTCTTCGACTTTTATCTTGTTTCATGAATTTCTTTCTAAACTTACTCTTTCTATGCCCTTTCTGAATAGATTCCGCGTTCCCTTAACTCCATACTAAATGGCGCCTTCCTCTCTGTGGATCGCCTTTGTGGCGGATAGGGAGGCTTAAACCAACTAATAATCTAATCTAATCTTTTCGAAACGCCATGTATTGCGCATCTTCAAAGCGTAAAGGAATTACTGTTGAGTAATTTTCCTCCGAGTCTATTTTTAGTCGGTTCGTCCCCCAGTAGCAGGTTACGTAACTTCTAAACGCTTAATTTCATGGTTAGAGAATTCTGTAATGTTGGTGTACAGTTAAAATTTGTTGACCCACAAACTCTTATAATTTCTTTCACATGACCAAAACGTGTATGCTATTTCAATGTTATTAATTGATGAAATGCTTTCTGGAGCGTAGAACAACTCAAACTTCACCTTCAAAAAATTAGAGATGGTTTCCTAAGAAGTGTAACGTACAATACGATACGGGGTGTATTCATTTGCGAAATTTGTGACATCGGCATTCATTTTGTGTGAATTAACACCTTCGCAGAATTATTTTTAATTTTTTTTGTTAAGACAATCCTACGCAACTTTCGTGCTTGGGCCTCCATGCATCAAGTGTGATCCAGACCACAACTCCTACGTGCAGTTTCTCTTGAGTCTAGACGGAACCTCGACGTAAAGACAGTGTTCGATTTGGCCGTATCTGTACCTTCATATTTTAGCCATTATCAACGATCGAAATTAGTCTGCATGATCGAACGCTTTTGTATAGACGGATTAGGAGCCGATTAATTGGATGAGTGCATTTCATTTCTTGCTATAAAGACGATACCAGATCCAGAAGGTGTGGTCTCAATTCTATACAAACTGACATCCGGCATTGATAGGCTAATAAGCCTAATGTGCCATTCAATGTTTAAATTAACTTTTAATAATTACTCGTGTGCGTAAATCGTCATCTCTGATACTTTCAAGCACTTCTGTATTGATTTGATTTCGGTTATTGACCAAGGTTGGTATAATCCGCTCTTGCGGGTAGGTATAAAACGTAACTTTGAAATCCTTCTTGAAATAATGTTAAAACATTTTAAGAAACTTAAGTTTTCACTCACTTGTCCACTCCTTTATTCTTAGGTTTCCATTTATCAGTCACCGTTAAGGGATGATGTTTTCGTATCCGGGTACATAATCAGTGCACGAAAGTTTTTCACCGATCGCATTAATTCTTCTGAAAGTTTATTCGGATGATCTATCATACCTTTTTAGTAAAGCAAGAGCAAGATGGCCCACAGGAGAAAAATTTTACGTTTATGATTTTGATTTAGTGAGAATGAAATGGTGTTGTGAGCGACGAGTTGATCACAGAAATATTTCTGCCTATGCCATGAGAGCGCTGATAACATCTTTCTTTAATTACTCCTTCATTTTATATACGGGAAAATTACACTCACGGTCTACCATTATCAAGCGAATAACTCATAATTTCAATCGATTTTTTGGGCAAAAACAGTTTTTTTTGTGTGGAAGCCTCTTATATGTATTTTGGAGGCAATTAAGGGGTCCTTGAGCCCGCGTCGGTGTTTGCCTGCTTTGCATCGCTCGCTGGGCCGACCCACGCAGCCTGGTGACCGTTAGCTGGTCAGGTGCAACGGTCGCTTCTTGGCCCGCCTGATCCCCGGAGGTGTGTGCATTGCTGGGCCTTCGAGCTGGTTCCCTGGAGCTGGTTCCCTGGAGCTGGTTCCCTGGAGCTGGTTCCCTGGAGCTGGTTCCCTGGAGCTGGTTCCCTGGAGCTGGTTCCCTGGAGCTGGTTCCTTGGACCTGGTTCCCTGGAGCTGGTGCCCTGGAGCTGATACTCTGGACCTGGAAACCGTGGTTCCCAAAAGGCAGGAGAAGAGGTAATCGGGAAATGGTTGATTGGACCTCTGGAGAGCGAAAACGTGGTTGTATGGTGAGGGAAGTAGCATCTTGGTGAGGAAAAATCTGTAAATTTCTGGAGAAAAAAGATGTAGTTTTCGGCCGAAAAATAGTTCGGTTCTCTGATCATTGATAATGTTTTTTCTGATCATTGACATTGAAGTTTGCTCGAGATAGAAGGGGGAAAATGTGAGGTCCTGAGCTGAGAGTTAGGTAGGCCTTTTTTTAGTTGAAATGAAAACTTTTGATTTGTTTTGTTAAGGACCATCTTTTTTTCGATTCACTGCTGTCCTGTTGTTCAACACCTCTGACTTTCTTCTTCAACTTCAATCTTGTTTCGTGAGCTTCCTTCTTATCTTACTGTTTCTATGCACATGTGATTATTTGCGGGAACACCCTTTGTGTATAGATTCCACTTTCCCTTAACTCCATACTAAATGGTGCCTTCATCCTTCATCTCTTTGAGCATCTTTGTTGTGGTAAAGGGAGGCTAAAACTAATTCATAATCATCAATCAATTATTCGAGATAGATATACTGAAGTTCCCTGGAGATTGAAAAAAATTACTCTCTGTAGGTGAATGAGGTTGTGCTTATGGAGAACAGATGTGCTTTGAGTGCAATCATTTTAGAGGTTGGGGATGATGAATCCGCATTTATATTTTCCAGTCTTAGTTTTTTGGAGGTTTGTGGTAGTGTTGCCCTCGTCAGGGACTTAAGATGCCCCTATAGAGGTTGGCTCAAGTAATTTCTTTAGCTCAAGAACGGTATACAGAGGTACTGCTTCGAAGAGAGAAAGGCTTCCGGAAGGAGGAGCAATCTAGTGGAGAAGGCTTTCCGCAATTGGTTTGGAAATGACGCTTTGAAAGTGGTTAGACAGAGTTCCCAAGAGTTAGTTGCGAGTAAATCGAATAAAAATCTGTCATACGTGAGCTGTATTAGTTTGACAGTAAAAGAATAAAAATTATATTCAAGTCGGATCTAGCGAAATGCATAGCTCGCCAGTTTTACATTAATACCCAGAAATACACGAACGGAAACTGTGAGGCCATTGGTAAACTAATCTTGAGCAGTGTTTCTTTGTTTCCTTTTTGCCGTGTTGAGCAATTTTGAGAGCGACACGGAACGGCTTCGCCAGCTCTTCATTACCTTACAGTAGGCTTGATGACATAACATCGCACGTGGCTCGTGTCACACGACCCGTCCGTGTTATCGTACGGCTTCTGCGTGAAAGTATGAGCTCGTTGCATGCGTGTAACTCGGCTTGACTTCCTTCATTGCGAGAGAGAGGGGGAGGAAGAATTTCTCGTACGCCAGCGAGTGGGTCTATCTTCATTGCGTTGCATGTTCACATGCGCATGAAATTGTAGTCTCTTCATCCCTTTCCCTTTCAGAAGCAAAATAGGTTTAACGTGAGAAGTGACTTGAGAGGAATTTTGGGTCTAATATTTGATGAAAATAATCAAACGGCTGCTATGAATTTATTTGGGAATGTGCGAGGACTTAGTTTGGAAAGGCTACAAAAGTTTTTGACGCATTTCTCATTTTAATGAGATATTATAATGCTCCTAGAAGTAGAACAATTTGATATTGAACATCAATTATTATAAATTAGACTACTTCGATATCAGACATCGCTACTGGTTTATCTTGAATCGCGTGTTCTGAACTAGCACAATATTGGAGCTAGGATGTGAAAGCTGTTCCCCTTATCCTTCCCGCTTTTCAGAGCTCATCAGACGAGCTATGGAAGCATGACAGACATGCATGAGCCGGATTCTGGAGAAGGAAGATCATTTGTATGGGCGCTTGGTCACTTTCGGCCAAGTGGTTGCTCTGCCGACGGGTGTAGAATGTGGGTCGTTCCGCCGTGACGGAAGTCGGATAAAATTCACGCTTTCCAGTCTGTCTTCATGTTGTGGTTGCGGGCTCGAGCACGCCTTGTGATTAGCCTTGCTTGTCCTGGGATGTAGGTTTAACACGTTGCTTGTGATACGACCCATCGATGTGTCGCATCGATGGGTCGTGCTGAAGTCCTTCCTGTTGCAAAACGACGCATCAATGGGTGGTTTGAAAAATTTTGACTATCTTTTAACGCGTTGACTCCGAAGTGGTACATTTGTGTACCACTAGGTAAATTGTTCATTTACGTACCGGAATATACAGATAACATTTAAATCATATTGCTATCTTTTCCGAAATAAATTTTAGAGTAAAAGGTAACACACTATGGTTCAATTGTATGCGTTACACTTTTCAAAAAGGTTAAAAATAAATTAGAGCAGAAAAGCCGGTTTTTCAAAACGACTTCTTCTAGCCTAACCAAACTGACCGTAAGCAACCGTACAATCGTAATCAACGTGTTGAAATTAATGGTATTTAATGGGCCCATTTAATGTTCGATATTAATAAAATTGCTAACAACTTTTGACTTAAAATATGAGTTGAATATTGAACTTCAGTTTAACCCATCGCCGTCAACGTGTTAAGATAGATTTCAATTTTTTTTATCCTTCGCTTTAGGGCATTTAAAGCTGAATGATTTTTCTTGCGAATTGACATAAAATATTGGAGTTTTTACATAGTGATGTACCGATACCATTTTTTTGGCCGATACCGATACCCATTTTTGGCCGATACCGATACTCCGATACTTGGAAATACCGATACTTTGACCGATACTACTACCGATACCGATACTGTGGAAATTATTTAAAATAAAACCATTATAAGCCCTACATGGGTGTTATAATAAAATTATTCACTAATATATCTAATAATATAACAATATTGACAATAAAGTTTTTGATTATGAATAATAAAACTGCTCTTGCTCTGATAAGTATATTGTTAGAAAAAACGAAATGAAATCCATTCGATAGATAAGTGTTTCTAATCGTATTGCAACGTAATGTAGACTAGCTCTAATAGCAACTGGCTCCAAAAGTGGACCAAAACAATCGAACGAGGTTTGAACGAAATTTCAACTAGGTTTGGACGAAACTTCGACTAGGTTTGGACGAAACTTCAACTAGGTTTGGACAAAACTTCGACTAGGTTTGGACGAAACTTCAACTAGGTTTGGACAAAACTTCAACTAGGTTTAGACGAAACTTTGACTAGGTTTGGACGAAACTTCAACTAGGCTTGGAAGAAATTTCGACTAGGTTTGGACGAAATTTCGACTAGGTTTGGACGAAACTTCAACGAGTCGTTGAGTAACCATGAGTCAACAAATAGATGCTAGAAAGCAATTGAAAATGACTAAACTTAATATAATGGTAAAATCGCTCTGTAAAATGCTAGATTTTGCATTTTAATGCTATTTTTTCTGCTAGGTGATAGATTCGTACTTTAATCATAAGTTGGCAACACTGCAGTCCAGTGTCATAGTTTGATTTGTTTCTCTCACAAAGTTTTTCGGTTGCGTCATCTTTCCGCTCTATTGTCGTGTGATACCGTAATAAGCATGTGTGAACATATAAGTATTCACTGTTTAGCAATCTTTATTTGCCAACTGAGGTTATTATGCGACTATATTTAATTATAAATTATATTTTTCCCCATTTACAGGCCTAAAAAGTAATATAATGTAGCATTTAGTCTCGGAAATAGCAGCGTGAACGCAAGCAGTATATGTATGTACTAACACACAATGTGCAGAAGCAAACACGGCTCTTTTCGGTTTGGGGGCCTACCGAATTTTTATGTTTTTTTCGCCAAAGTATGTATTTTGGTGTGAACAACACGAAAATGAAAACCATTTTGTGGAGAAATAATTTATTAAGCTCATATCCATTAATATTTTATGGAAAAATTGCGGTTTCTCGGCATGTTTTTGCCACGCTAACTCACACAGACAGGAATCTATCATTTGTCGGTGAGTGCCTCCCTGACGTTTTGTTCATTTTTTGGCTATGCCATACACTCTCAATCATTTGAGTGTGTGCACCTGTTGCAGGGTCCACCAAGTTTTCACTATGATTAACAGTGAGGTGTTTGAAATTATACCCTTGGTTAGGCTAGAAGCACTTAACGAATAATTTGTCCACAAAATGATTTTCATTTTCGTGTTTTTCACACCAAAATACATACTTTGGCGAAAAGAAAACATTAAAATTTGTTAGGCCCCGAAACCGAAAAGTTCCGCAAACACGCAACCAACTATAAGATTGTTCATGAATTTTTCAAAAGTCTTAAAATAGAAGAAAAATGCAAGATTCGTAATGTACGGCGATTTACATGCTAAATTAAATTAAAATTATTAGCTTCGTAATATTTGACGATTTACAAGCTAAATTAAAATAGAATTTTCGGCTTCTTCTTTATTGAATTTACAAAAACTTTAAAATGCACCTTCAACTTTATTTAATTAGTACGATTTTTGTTAGCCTGTCATACACTATGAGAAATGGAAATTGGGTCAAACTATATAGGTTTTAGTTGTAAAAGTATAATTTTATGTCGCTACTGCGTTTAACTATTTATGGAACATAGCTCTCCCTGACCGTACGTGACTCATCGGGAATTCAAAGTTATAAATTCAGTTAGCGGGCCTGATTAAACGCTGTAATTTCAACAGTTAGCGAACTAATTTACTAGGTATGAAAAGGCTCTTTATTTACTTATACTTTTACTTTCATAATATATGACTTTCATTTTTATGATAAAATACGTATTATGGGAAAGTATCGGTAAAGTATCGGCCGTATTTTGCCGATACCGATACCAGTAAAATGACCGATACTTGCCGATACCGATACATCGGTACGTCACTAGTTTTACATAGTTAGGAGTTCATGATTGTTACTGATTTCACATTTATTGTTAGCGGTGACAGCTTTTTACCCTTTACTCATCGTCCAATAACAATTTCGAATGGCTATTAAAACGAGGTAAATTTTAACATATTCAAACAATTCGTTGTGCAAGACTACAAGAACTATGAGGAGCGCGGTGTGTTTAAGTTCCACAAATTCAGCTTTTAAGTGATAGGGAAGCAAAATATTCTTTCAGTTTTCACGACAGACGTGCAGCCATCTGGCAGTTACTCAGCGATTTTGAGTTCATGCAAATGACAGATCGTGTAACTTATGGCTTCATACAGTATCGACTGGCAAATGTTGGCTGATTTCTGCAGTTGGTACAAATTCCTCAGCGTTATTCGCCTCCATTTGCGCGGCAGCGTCACGGAAAGAGAGATTAAAGTAAATCTCTAATGCGAAGAAGAATAGAAGGAAGTGTTTCTTTCTTGCTCTTCAGTAATTATATTAGGATATTGCTAGTGCTGTCAAATTTGAGTGCAAATTTTTTTGGGCATCAACCTCTCAACATCAACTGAATTTTATAATAAAAACGAGCAAAAAAAGTAGTTACAGTAAGCATTCTACTCATCTTATTCAATACACAATGCTGTAAAGTTCATCTGATACGCTTCCATACCTTTACCAATCGTGTGATTGGCTTTTTCTTGATTTTGGGATTGACTTCGTAGTCGCCGTTACTTTCGTGTCTGTTGAATTCATTGTTCTTCTAAAAAATTATGGTATTTTTGGATGAGTACTCAGTTATGTAGCATGTGATGTGTAACAAAGAGAGAAAAAGTTCGATAACTTTAATATTGATACATAGATTTTTTCGGAGTCTGAATTACCGCCAAGCATAATGACAATCTTTAAGTATTAAAATGAACTGTTCATAATGCTCTAATCGCTCTTGTAAAACATAAATTATCTGCATCCCCACAGTCCGTATTATGGATACTAAACAAAATAAGATGCATAAGAACATAAAAATAAACATTTAAAGCAAAACACAACTTGACATCCACATTGTGGGGCTGATTTTATTTTAAATTAAGGCTCGAACTCAGTAGAATTGAAGTTCCGCTACGTTATCAGGTATATAACCCAGCGAAAAATAGTCAACATTTTATGCTTGCCTTATCATGGCTACAGCGGCAAAGCAGTCTCAAGTGACTTCGTTATACATGCTAAGATTCATTCTTTACAGGCAATTTAGCCCTTAAACGAAGGCATGTTGGGCTTTACGTCTGGTGATATTGCCCGCCTTCGGCGCAGGTTATTCAATGCCATGAGCAGAAGAAGGTGGGGGCATGTGGGCCCGAGACATTTAACAGTAGATGGCCATCGCGATCATTCGCTCTCCAACGTTTTTCACTCGCAGCAGCTCTGCTAAAGGTCATGTCTGATTACAGCTCCTGCGCGCCTCGCTAGCGGCATTTCCAGCTTCCATTTCCGACGTTCTCTCAAAACATTGGAAAGTGTTTCTGTAAGAGTGATCCGAGTTTTACTTTCAAGTGTTTACGTTTGCTTTGACGTTATTTGAATACTGTGGACTAAGGAAAAAGTTTTGAAATAAATATTTGATAAAAGTGGTACAAATTGAAAGCATCCAATTCTAGAGAAAATTAGATGTAAAATAACTAGTGCACATAAGCATTTTCACCTGCTATCTTTCAAATTTCGGGATTCGGATGAAAATTTGCAATCACTCTCATCTCCATAATTTATAGTAAATATTTGACAAATTTTTTCCCCTGATATTCACACTCGTATTCTTTTGAACATTTGCGGGAACATCTACGCTTGCGAAAATGCGAAGACATGCAAAAAATAGTCTTTATACATAAATGAATACAAATGAAGAATACGCTTAGGTAGGCAAAAACGCGCAAGTATGCAGAAACGTGAAGGTATAATAAAGCGCATTGGTATGTAAAAATGCGGAAGTATGCAAAAATGTGAAAGTATGTAAAAATGCGGAGGTACGAGTGTGCAGAAGTGCTGAGAGATGTTGAAAGGGTATGCATGAAGAAACTCGTAAGGATCCAGATGCGTGCAGCTGTGGAAAAATGTATAAGGATTCGGAAAAACTTTCACTAAATCTAAAAACTTTCACTAAAAGTTATTTATGAGCGAAATTTCTGACTTACGGAAATTTATTCCAACAGTTCAAAGCGTTTTTGAGAAAACGTCATGAAAAATTTTCAAAGTAAAAATATGGCGAAGTTCCCATAAAAAGTTCACAGAAGGAAGCACGAGTATAACAAGGACGCTGGCGCTCAACCCTTAACAAACTTGCCGCCTTACACTACTACATAAGTGATTATAATTGAGCGTAAAAATTTTGACCCTCGTTCTGCTGGAGTTAGTCCTAACAAATTCTCACAAATGCACTTCCGTAGAGTCAGTGAGAGAATTGAATATGTTAAAGTTTTCAGTTCGTGCTTACATATACCTGCAATGGAAGAATGCTCATTGGATGTTCAAAACTGTAGTAGTGTCTGGAGCATGACGATCGATGAATAAATGGAGTGCTAGTTATGATTAGCTAGATGGGTTAACTTAAAAGTTCATGCAGCCCTGGCCTTCAGGTGAATCAAAGGAGGTGGCCTGGGTTTTGACAGGCTTGGTCCAATCTTACTTTGTGCGTGTAAATTATTTTATTTACGATTATCATACGCATTCTTTACAGTATTTCACTTTCCGTTGAAATATTATAACTTGCAAATTTACGTAGCTTTTTTATTAATGGTTGTGTGAGTTATGATTTTAAATGCAACCATCAGGAACGTGGTGTGTGCTAAGAAAAACACATGGAGCTCAGTTACATCTACTGCTCGGTTGTTCAATTTTTTTGCTTAACACGTTCCCCGCGTATTGGGCCATATGTGTGCCAACAGGTAAATTGCTCACTCACGTACTAGTATATATGAATGACATTTTATGTGTTTGGTGACCATTTGAAGAAATAACTGTTATCTTACCAGGTGAAACGTACCGTGCAATTGTCATATTTCTTAGGAAGGATAAAAAAGTATTCGAGTATTAAAGTTGATTTCCCTATTGTGCTACTAAAACCTGACAAAACCAATCGTTTACAGCAGTGGAGACGCGGTGAGCGTGTTAAGAGAGTCGAAGTATTACAAATTTCCCACAAAAAGTAATCTCTCCGTTCATTTTTTAGATAAATGTATCGTAGGTTTCGCTTTAACTCGCTATTTTCCGTGTGGTGTCATCCTTCACTGTAAGGTTGACTTGACGTTATGCTGTCCGCGGGAGACGCTTCTGTTTTAAGATCATCCAAAAAGGAGATGCTCGAGAAGACTCTGTGGTCGTCGAGAGAATATTTGTTTTCCAAGTAATGCAATTTTCTTCTTCTATATCGAGACTGCGGATCAGGGAAACCGCGTTAGCATGTCTCAGCCTGTTTATGTATGCGCAAGTCGGTGGCTTCGTAATGAACAAAAGTCAGACATCTGGTCGGCTCTAGTCAGCAGTCGCCTCACGATCTACTTTAGGAATAATCGTTCTGTCAGGGCTTCCGCCTAAACGGTGTTGCTGTTCTGCAGGCGCTGCCTTCGCAGCAGAGCAGCTCAACACTTTGACTGCGATGTGTTGAACTGAAGTTTAATATTCAACTCGCATTTAGAGTCAGAAGTGGTTAGAAATTATATAAATACCGAACATGAACTGGGTATATTGATTACCATTAATTTTAAAAGATAATTACAACTTTTTTAAACGACCCATCGATGGGTCGTGTTGCAGCTGGAAAAACTTAATCACGACCCACCAGTGGGTCGTATCGCAGTCAATGTGTCAACACTTTGACTGCGATGTGTTGAACTGAAGTTTAATATTCAACTCACTCTTAGAGTCAAAAGTTGTTAGAAATTTTATAAATACCAAACATTAACTGAGTATTTTGAGTACCATTAATTTTAAAAGATTGATGAAATTTTTCGAACGACTCTTCGATGGGCCGGATTGCAAGCAACGTGTTAAAGCTTTTCAACTCGAAGCTCTATGATGAACAGCGCCTCATTGGAACTTGAGTTTATATAACAAATAGCTGATGCAGGCAAAAAAGACATCAGCAAATTGCCATATTAATATGCAGACAGCCGGTGCAGATTGAAAAGAAAAACAGTGAGTAATATGAGCGTCTTGAAATTTGATTTCTGACAGCTTGCTGTAGATCTTTTATCTCCCGCCAAAAAAATTTAAAACGGGAAAATCATATACCTAATACAGACCATGAATAACACGCTACCAAAGTTTATGAAATTCCGTGAAAATATTTCTAGAGGAACCACATTAGCGAAATAGATAATAACCGTCACCGGAGTTAAATTCCGCCAAAAAATGGTACTAAAGTATGCCCGGCGTAGGAGATCATTTTTCCCCAAAAAATTGAGAGCTGGTGTTGAGTTAGCTTGTCAAGCCCTCCCACGCCACTCATTTGACCCCCAATGACTTGATACCTTGGAGACAAGATCACGTCTCGATCCTGGAAGTTTCTCGCCGCGTTTCCTTGAGCAAGAAAATAGGCTGTGAAGTTTTTTCTCGCGCTTGCTTCGTTCTCAAGTGAACGACGCGAATGAAGTTCAGTTTTTCATACATATTGGAAGCTTCTCTGTTTCGTTTTCGATTGCCCTGATTTCAGAAGCCTGAAATGTATGTAAGCTTTTTAAAGTCATTTTAAAATTTGGTCGAGATTCGATCAAAAGCCCATGATTCATGTTTAAAAATTTGTAATGTGGGCAATAGGTTAAAGCGTGTTTTGTTCACTCCTAGGGTTGCACTGAAGGAGATAGTCTTTCAGTGTATGGCGCAGTGTATGGGACATTATAGGTTATGCTTGTGAGCTCTACCCGACTCGAAGTTATTTGGGGAACTAGTGTTCCTCTGTAGTGTTCATCATACCTATTAAAGAAATCAATCAGTTAAACTTTTCGGAAGAATGTGACACTTGCTCCATAGGGGGATACAACTATTGTATTAATGGGAATTAGTGCTCCTACGGGAAAGATGCGAAGTCCCAAGATACAGGTTGTATGAAATGTCCCTTTGTTGAATTAGAAGAGGTTTTCGTTTCGTTTAGGATCTCCTTTTCTGTTCACTGGTGTCATTTTTTTAGCATCAGTTACTTTCTTCTTCAGCTGCCACTTGCTTTATAAACTTCTTTAAATTTTTATGTTTAGATGCGCTTGGGGGTGGAGACACACCTTACTTACAAATTCCCCGTACCATAAATTCTATTCTAAAAGGTGTCTTCTATTTTCCTCTTTGAGGACCCCTTCGTTGTGATTGGGGAGGCTCAAACTATCTGATAATCTAATATGTAGGATAAAGGCTCCTGCTATTATTTTTACAGTTAATATTGCCAATGCTCAATGACGCTCCATTTGTGATAATTCTCAAGTGTGTTGAATAATGAGTTAGAATTTGAGGCGAGGATGCCCGGTCAGCGCTTCACTTGAACTCAGTCAGCGGGGACTACGATTAGCGTCCAAGATGGTTCTGCGTTCTTTAAAGATATGATATGGTTCATGAGCATTTTCTATGAATTATCATTTGATGTACTTGACAGTGTCATTTATCAAGTTAATTAACACCATTGCTACATTTTCCAAGCACAAAAGTTTCCAAATTTTATTGATAGCGTGAGATGTTAATTTTAAGTTGAGGGCTTAATTTATTTTTTCAATTTTAATAATCTAAAACTTTTTACTTCCGTTGAAGCTCATTTCAACAGCAAGTTGTTAGCGTTAAAACGGAATGCCATCAGGGAGTGGTTCCAGGAGCTCAGAACGTCTGGATGTTTTCTTCATGAAATCGGAATTATTTGGTGTTCTTTGAGTTTTATAGTGTTTCTGGGCCCATCAAACTTCAGAATTTGTTGAAAAGTTCAATGCCTCACGAAGTGTTCATGTTACAGCAATACTTCATATCTCTGTGTTTGGACATGTTGCGCCAACATCTCGCAAATTTTTCGGCAAATGAAATCTGGCGTCGGAGCGCTTTCGAAATGCTGCTGCTACCGCAAAACGTGATAACGAACAAACTCCCTTGCTTTTTCTCGCTAGAATTTCTGAGCTGGAGCTGACCGCTTGAAGCTCCGTGTTATTCGTTTTGTTGAGACTCGGCTTAGTTTCTTTCCGCCATGAAGCTAAATTTCGTAACGTGGGTTTTCGTTTTTGCTCGACTCTATCTCGGTTGTTTGTGTTTTTGCTCACATTTATCTCCTGTGTATCTCAAATACCCTAAAAATTTTTTGAACTATTGCTTCGACATCGTGTTTCTTGTTGACTCTAGGTGAGAATTAAAACATGGTCGTAAAACTACGACACTCCTTGGCTGCCGAGAAAAAATAAAATTCTGATGAACTATTGGACGAGGTTAGTGTAGTTTTAGCCAATTTCTACAGAAATTTGAACTAGTTCATAAGTCCCACTAAGCAAAATTTTTCTTGCAAGGAGTTATACATCGGTTCGATTGATGCCAACCTGCTTCATACATGGAATGATGTACTTTCGCTAAGGAATTTTACAGCAATATTTTCAGTATTATGGCCGTTAAGATTCAATTGATAAAAACACATTTGGCGTAGTTGTATCAAGACACACTTTTCACTTTCACAAGATCACTGGTGCGTTACAGTTCATCCTTCGAGGCTTGCTTACTCGAGCGACGTGGTGCTGTAGCCAGACTGAAAACGTGGAAACTGGAGCAGTTGCATCGATGGATGTCGAGCCCTAACGTGATTATTTTTTGTGTACCATTTCAACGCGAACTGGTCTTTGTTCTTTCGACAGCAATTTGCTGATCCTTGAAAAAATTAACGCTTTCTTTTGCCCCCAAGAAACACATCCGAAGGCTCCATTGTCGGTATGGACGGGCTATACCTTTGTTTGAGACATGGGAGGCATTAGTTATACCTCCTTACCTACACCGCTCAGCTCACCTTATAGCCTTGTTTTTGTCTTCAAATTGTGAGCTGAAAACCCGTCTATTATAAATAAAATATCGGAGATAAAATTTTGTCACTTCACTCGTTTAATTTCTCATTTAAGAATAAACAAAAGAAATGAGCTTCGTTAACAATATATTTTACAAACGAGCGTTATTGGTTGCGTAGGAATAAATTTCAAGTGTACAGGTGGATACAGAGAGCGAAACTGAACTTTGCCATTGGAGGTCAAATGCATTTCAAGATGACCCTCAGAATAGTGTAAAACTTGGATACAAAATAGATCTGACTTCTAATTTACATATTAGTTTATAGTAGTAGAGAGTAATAGATAAAATCTTCCAAATATTTTGCGTAAATTATATCGCTCTTGACCACAGAATCTTCGGGCGAGAAATAATGAATTTTATACTCGTACTACTAAGTGAACAAAATAACAGCAATGTAGAATAACTTCTCAGTATATTGTCGAATTCATGTAAGAAAGGGGGCTACTTGAAAAAATGAAGAAAAATGCAGAAAGGTGGCTACTTGGGACAGAAAACATCAAAATTTGCCAGTATTCGCTTCCAAGTCTCGAGCAAATCTATATCACGAAACTGAACATTAAAAAAATGCTCCGGACACTGTAACTTCAACGCCTCACTCGTGTCTAAGGCATTTGATCTCGTCTCTAAGGCTTTTTTCTCGTCTCTAAGGCTTGGCATTTGATCTCGTTCACGGTTCATGAGCTGAAATGTTTTTTTCTAATGAAAATGACGCCTTGTTGAGAGGTGCGAGGTCTCACGTTGCTATGGAAACAACGGTTCCACAGCAGGAGAATACTCGAGAATCATTTTGTCTATGAGTACGTCATTCAGATCAGAATTACTATACTACACTCATTTAAATGTATGTGGTTAAATGAAGCTCGTAAATATATTACTAGGTTTGCAACGCAATGCGTGCATTTGTATTCATCAAGCAAACTGTTAACATCATTCATTTGAAGCGTATTGTTTTACAATGGAGCAAAATGATTGCCTAATGCTATTGCGAGAACTCGTTCTATTACAGAGTAATAAATATAATTCTCTAAGCATAGTAGATCGCTTGAATTTAACTGTGTCGATCTCATCCCCAAATAACTTTAACAAACTCGAATTGAAAGAGGGTATTTTTCTTTCAGTATTGTATGTTGTAGAGTCCCTTAAGAGCGTAAAATTATTGTAACTGTGGGAATTGGCATTCCCAGTGAGAAGTTGTGAGGTCTTGACGTGAGTTATTGAAGTGGTATAGCTTTTTGTTTCTTTACAAATGTATTGGCCATCATTTCTTCGGTGCTCTGATGTTTTTTTTTCAGCATCAACCCCTTTCATCTGCAATATTTATATCATTTCATAAAGTTCAATAATCTTCCTGTTTCTATGTGAAGGATGTAGTGACAAACCTTACACATAGATTTTCCGTTCTCTTGATACCATACTAAATGATACTTTCTCTTTTCTTCTAATGGAAACACCTCTGTTGTTGTTAAAGGAAGCCTAAATTAATTTGTGATCGAATTTATTCGGAACCCATGTTATGCTGTTAGGAAATCTTACAGTAAATCATATTCTAATCTAAGCTGCAAAGTCGAAAAATAATCGTATTCTCATCAGGAGAATATCTGCCTCCGCTTACAGTTGAGAAGACCAATATATGCACCCGAAGGACAGAACTTGCCAGAAGTTGTAGAGGTTCCTTTGCTTGTCAGATATGCCCGTCATCGGAGCCTGTTGCAGCAACACATCGCAGCCTAGGTTAATTAGCTCTTGGGCTTTATATCGGCGTTTTTCTTTCACCTTTATAGAAAGCATGCAATGTGAGAAATATTCGTTGTGAAGAACCATGCAGTTATACTGATGAAATTTTCTAAACATGATCGCGTCGTCCGAGCATGCATATTCTGCTAGCAAGCTTTAAGCAATTAAGGAACAACACTTGTATCATTATCACCTAGCACTCGATCTGACACGGCACACGTTACGTCGCTGAGGAGCACCAAAACAAAGCCAATACCGCAACAATGCAAGGTCCACCAAGCGGTTGCATCACCTCCGTTGTTTGCTGTAGCATCGTTTAACTGGTCTGCTGCTAGAAGGGCCCCGCTCTATTGTGCTGGCTCTGCGATAATTGTGATAAGCCGGTTCCTTTGTTGGACCATTAGCCCTTCTGTTGCATTCTAGCTGCTTCCATTGTCTATACGCAGGTTTTCTTGCATGGTTCTTTTTGATGATATTTGCTAACACCAGTCCGAGCAGTAACGGTTATTACTGTACATTTTCCATCGTCATATAGTACTAAATTAAATGACTGTAAAGGGATAATCTTTGCTATTTTTCTCAAAATTGCTATTGTAGTTCCAAGATGTTTATCAATTTATTTTTCACAAAGGTGACGAGTCCGTTAGCTGCTTCTCTTTGATGACTGTCGCTAATTTAAAAACACAAACCATATGGCCGGTATTACACCATCACAAGCCTAGTAAATGTCACTCCATTTTCCAAAAATTAAGAAAAACAAATCTGCTTAGCAGATATATTGGGAGTACAAAACTACACGGGAAATAACATTCCTTGGTTCTCATTTTTCGTTCAACGAAGTACTTGAACAATGACACAATGTATGGGTGACTGTGAAAAACTCCTCAAGTACACAAAATATCTCAGGTTACCACTGACAGTCGACCCAAGTTTGCATTCCTGGACTAAGGAAGTTGTGCAGGTTGTGTCCTTGCCAGCGTGTCATCAGTGAGTTGACGTAGTGCGGGCGTGTGCTGCGTAGAGGACCGCTACCGCAGATGCGGCATCGCAGATGCGGCATCGCTGATAATGTCGGTCTGGTCCGGGTTTTGTTTTGCAGTTGAGTTGGCCTCATTATAAGACATCATCCTCGGGAAGGGAGTCTTTGCGTTTTTTTGCTTACTAGGCTCATAAGGTTCTTGACACGCACTTGTTTAGACAGCCAGAGGTGATCGGTTTGTTGATTGGTGCAGATTCTCATCTGTCAATTCAAGGGTGCTTTTCAGTTGATGAACAAAATGTTTGTTTTGAAGATGAGCGAGCAAATTAATGTATTCTCCTTAGATTCAAAGGTGAATTTCTACAGTATTGTGAAAATGTTCTAGGATAACTGGAATAGACATTTTGTTGGAAACTTCGAATTAAGTATTATCAAGGAAGAAAATCAACCGTATTAAAATTAACGGAATATATTACGATAAAAAATTAATTTCACATGATTCTGACGCCAACACTGTTCCAAGAGCGTCATGTACACTTCCTGAAGTTAGCGCTCGCAACAAAAGTGCAGCGTTTCCCCACAGTAATCGTTATTACTATGCCTTTTCTTCGAAGTTGAGTCAGACTTGTTCTTACAGACATGCTGCGTTACAATGTAGCGCTAGACGTTCCCCTCACACTTGGAGATTGCTGTTTGGATATTTATTTTGTTTGCACTGAGCTGTCCATGAACGTCGGTGCTATTACAATTCTCGCTGAGCGTCGGAACTCGTAGGAGCTCTGTAGGAATGTAAGAGAAAATTGTGTGTGGGAGCGATCCGCTCGAAAGTAGATAGGAGCCTTGGCTCTAAAGCTAAAATTTTGGGTGTGGACATTCTTTGGCCCCTTGGGAAGCTGGCACATCCGTAATTCTATGTCCGCTTTTATGTCCAATAGCTTCCCGCTGCGTTAGCTGCCAGTTCAATTTAGAAATTATTATTCAGGTTGAGAGGTGAATATCTGCTCGGAAAATTTTGGATGTTGGTACCAAAGCATTTGACTGTTCTGAAAAAAAGATTTAGCGAGACTGTTTGGGCAAGACTAGAAGAACCGTAGAGGTGGAGTTGTGTTATTATTGTGGAACTTTAAACTGTATTTTGGAAATTGGCTGTGCGCTTAAGTTACGCTGTCTCTCGTATTAAAATTAATGATAGATTAATAGTCTGATCAGGTTAAGAATGCAACTGATAAATATTCATTCGAAAACTTTCAATCGCTGATGAAGTTGACTGCGCAATTCGGTTTTCGCGATAAAACGCTTAAATTTCATTGGAAGTCGTCGCTTTGTTCTTTGTAAATCCTTTTCACTGGATTTCATACTCATTGGAAGTCATTATTTAATTTGCCTTTTTATACTCAGAATCCACCTTATCAAATGTGTGTGGTGTCTTTTTTTGTAAAATTTCTTTCGCACTATTTTCCATGGCTTTCTGATAACGGTTCCAGGCGAACGACATATTTTGACTTTCATATTCCCTTCTTTTGGAAGAAGCGCACCTTTTTTTAAGAAAACGCGAACCTTTTTTGTTTGGGAAAGAAGCGTGTACGGCAGCATTCCTTGCGACGTACATCATTACAGACCAATAATTACCAGTATAATAAAGTGTTTTATTACCGCTACTTTAATGGCGGCGAATCGGTCACCTCATTATTTCTGAGGTCACACTTGATTATTCTTTCATTATTGTGGCGGTGTGCTCTGTTGATTTCACAGAGATTGTTCTGCAGTTATGACTTCGGGCTGCGGTTTCTCGGGGCTGTTCAGTACGCTTACGCATTTAGCTTGGCGGGACACGCAAACTTAACACGTTGCTTGCGACACGACCCATCGATGGGTCGTGTTTAAGTTCTTCCTGCTGCGATACGACCCATCGATGGGTCGCTTGAGAAATTTTAACAATCTGTAAAAATTAATGGAATTTAATGGCCTCAGTTAATGTTTAGTAGTTGAAAAATTGCTTACAACTTTTGACTCTTATTGAACTTCAGTTAAACCCATCGCAGTCAACGTGTTTAAGTCGTCTACGAATAACGAAAGAAGCTCAACACTTGAAAAAATCAATTCCACATTAACAATATCGAACTAAGTTTTTTTTGTTTTGAGTCTTGAGAAGACAGTCTTACGTGAAGATCACGTCTATTTTCGAGAAGTGAGGTCTCGTCTCATGAGGCCATGTCTGTGTATCCTGTGGATAAGCCTAAGTCTTTGTCTCATGATGTCACGTCTCTCCGGAGCCGCAATGGGAGGTCTCGTCTCACGACGAGGTCACGTATTTGATACCGTGGAGTGAAGTCTCGTCTCACAAGATCCCGTATTTGGTACCGTGAGGTCTCGTCTCACAAGATCACGTATTTGATACCGTGGAGTGAAGTCTCGCCTCACAAGATCACGTATTTGGTACCGTGGAGTGAAGTCTCGTCTCACAAGATCACATATTTGGTACCGTGGAGTGAAGTCTCGTCTCACAAGATCACGTATTTGGTACCGTGGAGTGAAGTCTCGTCTCACAAGATCACGTATTTGGCACCGTGGAGTGAAGTCTCGTCTCACAAGATCACGTATTTGGCACCGTGGAGTGAAGTCTCGTCTCACAAGATCACGTATTTGGCACCGTGGAGTGAAGTCTCGTCTCACAAGATCACGTATTTGGTACAGTAGGATGAGGCTAGTCTGTCGTCTCGTGAAGTAGCATCTTTTGCAGCCACGTTTCGTCTCGGTTAAAAGACATGTGTCGTCTCACGAGGTCACGTCTCTCAGCTGCCGGGGAGTGAGATAGTGTCTCGCTTTATCACTATTACTTAGATGTAAATACTCACAGCTTTGGTTTTGTACTGAACATATTTTTTTAGATTTTGTCATTTCGTTTTCCTAACTGTATTTTCTTGTGTTGGTACTTCCTTTACTTGCTTTCTCTTGTGTGAGATACCGAGCTGATGGTTTTGTTTGCCTTCTATCGCCACTTTTTTTGCTTGTTTGCGGACCATCATTTTTCGGTTCACAACTGAACATTGCTGCAGCAGCTATTACTTTTTTCTTCAACTTGCAGATTGTTGTGTTATCTTGTAATCATGCTGATTATGTGCGCAGGGTGTGGGGACACGCCTTGCGCAGCCGCATTTCCTCAATTCCTCATTGAGTGGTGCTTTCATCCTTCCTTTCTTGGGAACGACTTTTTTCAAGCGGCTTTAACTTGTTTACAAAAAAGTCTAACGAGCTCAGCAGGCCGTGAAACTCGTTCAATAAACTGAACATCGGCCGAGAGATTTGTAAAGCGTTTATTCAGGATCTAACTCGCTGATGCAAGGCTCTCAAGGTTATGAGATGTTTAATTGCTTCATCACTCACTCCCAGACAGTCAATAAAACTCTCGCAGTTGCCATCAGTTCGCTTGATGACTTTGATGTATGGGAACTGTGAGCCTGTACCATGCGGTTGATGACCTCATGATTAATAGAGGGAAATTGCTTTTAATTCTCTGACGATAGCCACGTCATCATTGGCTTCCTAGGATCGTTGATTAATTGATATCAATTCTCCATTGTTGCATTCATTTCCTTCCTTGTTACTGACTACTTCTTGTTCTCGGGTGAGTTTTTGTCTGATGTATTTTTAAAGTCAGGGGCGTGGAGAAGCCTCGCGTTCAACATCAACTTATTCAGCGCGCCGCTGCAGATGCTTGTGACTGTCTCACGTGCGACAAATTCTGAGATAGTGGATTTTAATCGTGTCTGATTCGGATATTTAGGCCAGCAGATTTTATTGCTGAAAGCTGGAACCAGTGGGCGAAAAAGTGAGACGATTCCACCTTTAATTTTTATTGCTTATTCAACGGTGAGTCTCTTTCGTCTATCTCAAAACACGAGTAACAAGTACAAAAGTTCGTAGTGAACTGACTGAGGGATATTCGTCGAAATACCTTAAGGCCTCATTGCTACAGTGAGAAAAGAGAAGGCCGCTGCTGCTTCAGTTCTGTCCGACGAGTTTTTGTCGTCGATGTCATTTCGGTTCCTATTAGTATCCTTCGCCGTTCAAGTCTACGTTCTTATAAGGACCCCTACATATTTCTCGAGGTTAAACGATATTTCTCATTCATCCTGTTCTCTACGCGTGCTCTGCTCTCTAGACGAGTAGATTTACCTTCGCATGTATATCTATGCGTGCTTTGTTCTCTAGACGAGTAGATTTACCTTCGCATGTATATCTATGCGTGCTTTGTTCTCTAGACGAGTGAAATTAGCTTTGCCTGTAAATTTATGTGAAGTTTGTTGCAAATGGAATTACATTTCCTTGTCAATCATGGTCCATACTGCCTCCTATTTTAATCTCTAGCTCACTCTGTGTTGTAGTGTTTACTTGCTATTCAAGCGTTTCTGCTGCCCGTCTTCTCGTTTGTTTTACCTTGGAGTCGAGTTTTATGCATCCAGGTGCACCAAATATAAACAGTATTTGATTTGTTCAATTTGTGAGAAAATATTTCGCGTTTTTTACTCAGTTTGAGGATGTTTGTGGCCTTCCTTGACGAGTGAAATCGTAAACTTTAATTGGCTTTTATTTTTAATTTTGTACGCTAGAACTGTACCCCTGAAATTTGATCCTAAGTAGCATTGCAATAGTAAAATTTCTGATATCGCTAAACCATCATTGCATTGTAAAAATCGTTATATTGTAAAAATTTTGTATTATTGAGAAATAACGTATGCGCTCATTTTTGAATTGCTTCATTTTTGACTCCCGTTCAGTTTCCCCCAGCATTGCATAATCTTCGAACATTTTCCCCATTTGCCGTTACGGAACTACAACGAACTTTCAGGATAAAATAATAAATTTATGCTCAAAGTGTTTCTCTTTTGATCATCTGCCTGCAGATTCCTCGCTGAAAATTTGTTACAAAAAGTATTTTAGTGAAATATTATATTGTGTCATCAGGTTTTCCTAGGAAATGTTTTCATACTATGCGCATGAAGCTAAAAACTTGGCGGAAATTTTCTTGCATTGTTTTATAAAATACATAGCTTGTAATTCTTCTAAGAACTAATTGGCAATAGCTTCAAAGCAACGCATGTGAGAAGGTGGGAGAATATTTTGGAAATTTACCCTCTCGTTATCAAGTCCCCGTCGGAGTGGAGCACCGATGCACCTCGCTGCAAAACTCGATTGGCCTGTAAATTGGCAAAATACTGACAGTTTCAACAATAGAAAGTTTTAGAATGATCTTAAAATTGCCGAAACCAGCTTTAACACGTTGACTGCAATGGGTAAAATGAAATTCAATATTCGACTAAAATTTAAGTCATAAGTGTGTTATGGGTTCCTCCCTTGTTCTGATGATGGGAAGTTCGTTGTCATAATTCGCGTGTCATATTAATCGCTGGAGCATGATCTTTCGAATCTCTTTATCGTNCATATATTGCACCGTTTAACAACATTTTCACCGTTCGTTCACAACATATATTGCACCGTTTAACAACATTTTCACCGTTCGTTCACAACATAATGTCAATTCCATAATATCATTCATACACTAAGCACTCCCGGAAGTTATCCTGAGCCGCAAAATAGGTCACGCATATCAAACATTTTCCCACCGAAGTTTTAGCGGGCACGTGTTGTATGTTGCGTATTCATAATATAACCATTCATAGATGTGGAAAGTCACCAGTCCATAGAAATAAAATATAAAATACAGCTTTATAATGAAAAATAGGACGGTAACATTCGCATTCTAAGATTGCGACGAGTCTCATTTGCGGTAAGAAATTACGACATTTAGCGAAGAAGTGCGACACAGCCTGGCGAGGGCTGACCTGATTAGCTCAGCGTCTGTGTCGGGCGGTGGGGCGGGGAGGAGAGGATAGCTCAGCGGCCGTGCGCTGCCACCAGCGTTTAAAAAGGAAACTTTTGCGGAGTTCTAGCTCATTCCGTCATGGCGTAAATGGACCAAATTTTAAAAAAATAGCCTTAAGCATTTGCGTGAAAGCGGATTTCAAAATCAATTCTCATAAACAGCTCCTACATATTTTATTCCTTGTGAAATTTGCGCTCTGGTGTGTTCTTCGAGGTTCATTGTCGAGTGGCAATCACTTCCTCGTTGTGATGTCGGTCATATGATGCCGGTGCCAGTTTAGTGATGGGGGTTGGGATAACGGTAATATGAGAACAAAATATGGACGTTTAAAGGTTAAAATAGGTTAGATAAAAACTTCTTGCGTTAGTTACAATTATGTCAAGCATGTCCATCTGGTTTTGGATATAAATAGTAATTATTACTCGGCAATTGCTGCTCTAAAGAATTTTAAAGCCATTTAACGCTTCTCAAAGACAGCTTCTCATTATTAACTAAAGTTATGAGTGCGTGTTTATAGTCTTAGCATTGAGAAAATTAATAGAATTTACTTCTGTTGTAATTCATGTCATTCAGTAATGAAAAATAAAAACAGGATGTTTTATTCCAATTGAACCACGATACATATCAACTCGTAAATTGTTCTTTCAAATTTCTTACAACTAACACCAGGACGCAATGACGGTTCCCCCGGTCAAGCCGGTACCCATTTCCGACACTTTGGTGGAGTGGGGAATTGTGCCTGAGTTCTCCCTTTCTCCAACGGGGAGAATCCCCCAGCGGCATTGCATAAGACAATAAACGGAAAAACCGTTTACACTGAAATTCACGTCATTCAGCAATGAGAAAGTAAACGGAAAATTGTTCATGAAGAAATTCATGTCATTCAGTAATTACGCAACAAACGGGAAACTTCATGCTGAAATTCATGTCAGGTACGTAGACTTCGAGGTAATACTCGTAAAAACGCAGCCACAAGGCCAAGTCAATTGGTCCAGCCTGGAAAAGCGATCAAGACATTCATGAGGTCAGCAGTCGAGTATAGTTCATGGGAAGCGGAAACTTGTGCTTCCGAGTTGAAAAAACGATTTCACTCATGCAGCGGGAATGCAACGCCTAGTACACAAAAATAGAACTTAAAACTTGTAACAAAAACCACCACCAAGTTTCGTGGAGGAAAATTTGCTTAGCGCAGTGACACTAAAACCGCCTCGTAATATAGTTACTTGCTATGAATTCCAGTTCGAAAAGTTTTTGATTCCATTTCCCCTTCATCACTGCTTGGAACGCATATTAATTTTTCTATTCAAAGACTCTTTGTGCCAGTGAATTATTATTGGTAAATTTGGGATAGATAAAAGCCTAAGGGAAAGAATTAAAAATACTGGTTTACATTTCTCCTAAAAATTACGTTTCAGCCCGACATGTTGCAACATTTTATCCCAAAGTCTTCACGTTTCATTTATGCTGAAATGAAATTAAAATGGGTGAAGAAATACACTGCAACGCTTCCGAATTAAATGCTGAATATTAACTAAATCCAATTCAGCACGTTGCTTGCGACACGACCCATCGGAGGGTCGTGCTTTGGTTTTTCCCGCTGCGAAACGACCCATAGATTGGTCCTATGAAAAATTCTAATATTTTTTAAATTAATAGTTTTTAATGGATTCAGTTATAATGTTTGCTATTTATAAATTTGCTGATCACTGTTATACTTTTCAGTATAACTGTCTATGGTCTCCGACCAAAGAAAAAAAGGAAACGCTAAGAAC
>JACJUY010002662.1:90929-101744 GCA_014220935.1 Platorchestia sp. MABIK | reverse complement strand
AAAGAAGAAAGCATGGGATTCAATACAGATCTAAGGAAACAAAAAATTCACACACATGGCATGTGTCCACATCCTGAGCATAGAAACTACACTATTGAAGTTTAATATATAAGATAAAATTTTAAAAAGAAGTTCTACAAATACAACACTCAAAATATGATTGTTTCAGAAGGTTTACATCTATACATAACAAATTGAATTATAAAAGTTAATGAATAATTAGCATTAAAGATATAGGTTATGTCAATGAGCATTACATCAACAACAGTAGTACGCCAAACTTATTTCCTCCATTTATACCGAGAACTGAGACGCACCAAATTTTTTTTCTTTTTCAAGGTAAAAGCTATTTTGCAGGCAAAAAGTTTTACAAGGCACTGAAATTGGTGAAACAAATTTTATTTATCATAACCCAACCAAAGGTGATGCAATATAGTGCCTTTACTAGATTAGATTTAGCATTACACTAGTTGAAGTATAAGTGCCTAAATGAAATGGGCAGATTGCAAAAAATATGCTCTCATTGAAATAGTCAATGTTTTGTATTGATAGTTCACAATTATTTGCAACATAGGATGTACTTATGACAAACTGGCTCTTCCAGTAATGCCTTCATAGTTGTTGCTGCATGGAATGCTTCAGATTATTATTATTATATAAGAAAGTTTTAGCCTCTCTTAACCTTGACAAAGATGTTCCAACAGAGGAAGGCACCACTTAGTACGGAGTTGAGGGAACACGGAATCCGTGCACAAGGTGCATAGAAACGGCAAGCAAAGAAAGAAGTTCATGAAACAAGTAAAAGTTGAAGAAGAAAGTAGTATGAGCTGAAAAATAGGACAGCAGTGAACCAAAAAAAGATGATCCATAACAGAACAAAAACCTATTTTATTTCAACAAAAAGAAGCTACCCTTAGCTCGGGCCTTCACATAGTCCCCCTGGGAGCGCTAATTTCCATAGATACAACAATTGTATCCCCCTGAGGGGGAAATGCTTCAGAGTATCCCTAAGTATTTTCTTTGACTATTCTGGCATACAAGCAAGAAACTCTAAACAAATGTTACATATGCATTACAAAAACTTGAATATAATAAAAATCAACTGCTATGAAGCCTTTTTTTAATAAGTATAATTTACTGAATCAAATAGTCATAATTTCAAAAATAAATAGTTTTGAGATCATTTTTCATTACCTGATCAGCATGGTAAATTGAGCATCTTTGCCTAATTTGTATTTGGCCCTGGAAAAAACAATAAACTTCTAATATAACAGTGCACAACTACTAAGATAATACCTACTCTATAGAAATGTAACAGAAACACAATCATGTTTCTCACACGATTGCATCCATTAAGAATATTCAATATCTGGTGCAGGCCTTATATTGCACTGGGTTGTGTTCAGTTAGTCCTGATTTGCTGTCTTTTCTAATGTGTTTAATGCAGCTTGCTCAAATGTTTTAAAATTGTCATTTAAATATTTCAGAGCTTATTCCAAAACAATTTTCATTATATAATTTCAAAACGATTGTGCACAACACATTTGAGACAATGGAATAAGAACTGATATTCACTGTCAACACATTAACTGTGGCATGACCCATGAGTGGTCACTGAGGAGGTTTTTATAATGCTATGGCCCGATCAGTAGTCACGAAGTCAATTTTCATACACAGGTACTCAAAACGGTCAATATGTATTTTAATGCTCTCACAGATATTAAAAATTCTGTTCCAAAGAATCACTACAGGAATACGTTTAAAAAAGTATTACACAAATGACATTCTGCTTGCTGATGCATTATATTTGAAATGTAACAATAATTACGTTCAGATAAAAAAACATTATATAGTCGGTTGCTTAGTCGCCGCATTGTTGGGTTTTGCTCACTTTCTTGGAGGGACACACCCACTTTTTGGCGGGAAACAAACAGCGTCAGTTTGGGTAAGTTAAGGTGAGCTATTTTAAATTTATTTATGTTATTTGAGGTTAGTTTATTTAACTAACCTAACATAACTTGATCTAAACTTACCCATCGTTATGTCAATGCTGTATTACAGCATATTTACATGTCCGCTCCTTCACTTTAATAAACAACGTTCCTATAACTTCAAAGTTGAATAATTCAAAAATTACGCATTGGTGAGCAGAATGCAATTCATGTAAAACGTTTTTAAATGTGTTCCTTTAGTGTTTCTTTGGAACGGAATTTTAAATTTCTGTGAGCGCATTAAAATACATATTGACCCTCAAAACTAAAGGCATAATCCATTTCATGGTTATTCTATTTAAACTCAAATGCTAAAACTGACTTTAATTTGAATTGAATGTTGAACTTCAGTTGAACCTACTTCAGTGTGTTAATGAAGACAGATGTAGTAACCAAAATTATCAGTAGAGTATATAAAATGCCTGAACACCTTTTATATTATAAAATAATAGGCAAACTATTAATCAAATAATAAACCAATGCTTTTTATATCCAAATTTATTAGAGTTTGCCACAGAAAATTTACAATTTAGGTCTGTAAATTTACCCAAGTATTGATTAAGAGAGTGAGAGATTAATTACAGAAGAGCACAGACAATGATATCGGCTAAGTTTGCATTTAACTCCAACCTGTGTACTATTAAGTCATCTTTCTAATTAAAATCTAGCAGGTATCAATCTATTTAATTTGACATTTTCAACAAGGGATTTAGTGATAACTGAAAAACTCATCAGGAGTGGAGCACTTTGGCCTACTTAAAAATATCAATTTGTCATCAATATTAATTAATTCCTAGCTTTATATTTGTTATTTATTTATACAATAATACCCGGCATTGAACATCTACAAAATTAATTGAAAACTGTTAAGCATTTCCTTAATGAAATACTCACTTGATCTGATTTATTTCTGAAGCAGTGATTTCAACCTGGATCGCTCACTAAATCTTTTCACCGCTACGCTGCACACAACGCTCCAATCACCTTGCTGCAGCTGTACACACTACACACGTAGTTGCTAGAGGTCAAGTCAAAGTGTGTGTTTTTTTGCGTCAACAAACGCACACAAGTAATTGCAACTCAAATGTATGTTTGCCCAGTGGTCCCAGAAACTTTCAGACATATTGAAAAATAGGTCAATATTGAATTTAGGCCTTTCACGGAAATAATAAATTTGGTTCCAAACAATCACTAAAGGAACACATTTAAAAACGTTTTACACGNCCTTTAGTGATTCTTTGGAACGGAATTTCTAATTTCCGTGAAAGGCCTAAATTCAATATTGACCGAAAAATATTCATACATAAATCGTATTAATTTAAGTATAAAAATTTTTGAAAAAACTTTAAATCCAATTCAACTTCAGAAAATAGTGATGCCATCGGATGCACAACCAGCATTCCTAATGTATAATTCACAGCGTAAGTTCACGTTGCATTTGCTCTGCATAGATAGAGTGGTTCGTAAAAAATATTATAAATCCGTTAATATAAAATTTAACTGAATTCATTGTTGACTTGATTTATTGGAAGGATAAAATGTTGGGATAAATTTACCAGTTTTACAAACAAACCTTATTCATCACGCCAATTAATAGTTTAATTTATCTGAAATTACATTAGTTTTTTATCCCTTAATTCAGGCCTAATCTAAAATGAATGAAATGCGAGTTCATTGAGAAAGGTTTTTCTAAGCCCTCCATTTCTTACTTTCTTCGTTATCTATCCAGAGAAGCCCACATGTACATGTAAGATTTATGTACCGCGTATATGCAGAGAACTAAACCCAGAGTCTTACAGTTCAGAGCTCTGTGTCCTAATCTTACATGGAGGATAAAACAATTACCAAATTATAATAAATGTCACTATTTCCTTTCCGGATAAATAATCGCACTCGTAGAATTCTTATTTGATAAACTTACAAAGCATTGAGCCGTTAATAGATACGTGTGAAGTTTTCAATTGCCTAAATGAATCTCAATAAGCAATAAGCTATTATGTTATTCGTTTATATTATGTTCTTCAGTTTCTAGAATTCGTTTTGATTTCGTTCTACCTTTCTCCCCACTGTACACCGTGACAAACAGTTCTTTACAAGACAGCAAAATGAATTACCTGTCTACGAGAAAATTTGCATTCGTAGTTGGTTCTTAAAAATTCTTGTGTTACGCCAGCCTATAGTGTGTTTAGGTGTCGATGAGATATAATAGGAACGGCGTGGATATCATTGAGTTATTTGTTTGCACCCAGTTCATGGTACTATCCTATGATCATTCATTTCCCGAGATAAGTAAAACACAGATTTCTTCGGTGACCTGAAAGATTTACTTTAGAAAATTACTACCGGAAGTTGGAGTGTTCATCATCGCAAAAAGCAGGAGGCATACAGTTCGTATTCAACAGGTTGACTGATGATAAATTAATAAATGAAAAGTTCGAATCGGGACAAGAAATAATAAAGACCAAAAAATTACAGCACGACAACAGCAGAAGCTTTCGAATAAAGGGGGTCATTGTTAGTTACACATGAACTGACGTTTTGAAATTTTCAGAGTTAGAAAAACAGAAAATGTTTCATGTGTGTTACTCGAAAGACTTAGCAGGTGCATTTTTGTAGAACAAGTTTAGCATTAAATAAACACAGTTATGACGTAATTTAATGAGGTGTGTTAGGAACTAATACCGTAAAATGCATAAGTATGCAAAAAATAGCGCTAACTGTCCAAATGGGATGTTCTTGGCAAAATTAGAATAATCGAAATTACTCCCGCAGATTGCGGAAGTAGAAAAATTTCATGGTAAATGAGCAATAAAATACATACGTAGAGTTGGCAAAATGAACAAGTTAAAAATAAACTGTTATTTATGTGTGCTTCGCAAAGCAGGAATCATACTTGATAAGAGCTCTCAGCTATTTCTATAATGGGTGAGAAAGATATTTTACAAGTCCCGTACGAAGCCACTTTTACATCTTATTGCATTGTGAACTACGCGCACAAAAAAAAACGAACAAGGCGCACTTGGTAAGTTTTAATCATACTTTTAAGATTAGATAATACGTTAGTTTAAGCCTCCCTAACATCAAAAAAGGTATTCTCAACAGGGGAAAAGTAAGGCACCTTTACTAAAGAATTATGAAAACGGGAAACCAATACGAGGTGTGTTCCACACCTTGCACATCTAAATAACAAGCTCGGAAGAAGTATTCGAAACAAGATATAAGTTATTTAGAATCCATTGTGCTGTAATATATATCATGTATCAACTTTTTTAAATAAACGGTTTCTTTCTTTCTCGAAAAAGGGAATAACATGTGCTGAAGAACAAGAACAGTGAACCGAAAAAGATTCTATTACAAAACCCAAAACTTTTCCTATTTCAACAAGAGGAAAACCTACCTACAGGACCTTACATGTTTCCCTCGGGAGGGCTTATTCTCATAGACATAATAGTTGCATCTATCATCCGGAGGAATCATTCACCTCGGTTTACAAGGTCCTCTACATGGACCCATTTGGGTCGGTAACAACGATGCAACCTCAGGCTGATTTCATGAGCAAGACAGGAATTTTATTAGAGGGGTTCCGAATGTAAGCTGTAATTTGGCTTACAAGAATAACAAGGGCTGTGATGTTTTATTTCCGGCAAAAATGTCATACATTGACTCACTAGATTTTAAAGGATCTTAAACTCGATCCGAACTTTTCATAAATTCATTCGGTCTTTTTTACCTCACTACAGTACATATGTTGATCACCAGGTCGACATGATATCATCAAAACTCAATTAACTCTCTTCATTATTCGTATTAATACCTTATATAACAGGGAATATAATTTAAATAAAATAGAAGAACCGCCCTTTACATTCTCACTGAAGATTTGAATCCTATTACCCATTCTGAGCCGAGAAACAGCATCATGCTCGACCTGATAAATACTCAAACTTGAACCCAAAGTCGTATGCTTCTGATCATTCTTTTTTAGTAAAAAATATTTACTGAAGAGTCTTAAATAGAAAAAATTAAGTTTAGTACGGACACTAGCGACGTCAGCAAATTGATCGGAGTAGAATATTAGCTGCGAGTTGTGTGAATTCAAAAATCGTTGGGTGCAGGGGCCTGGTTCCGTGATTGAACTGATGCTCCGCGGGTAAAGTGCAGGTATATTCAGTGATCCAAATCTATACAGATGCCGTTAGCATGATAATCTTTTCTTAACAACAAATAATTTTCCAGCGCCTGACAAACTAGATTTGGTGACTATGTACTTCCCATTGGTTTACTATTAACGCAGTACTGATGCCTTCGTACTTCCGAGGGTGAAAACGGTAGAATGAAAACTTCTACTTTGAACTTACTTCAAAATTCCTAAGATGCCATGTGAAAGCGGCTTCGTCACCACTCAGTACCCCAAAGCAGGGCTGAGAGATAGTATTTCTCTTCTTCTTGGTTAACAAGATAAATGTGTTTCTATTGTATAAAAAACAAAAACCTGTCTCTAAAATGAATGATTTATGAAGTTTAATGGGTCTTTAATTACTGCATGGATTTTCTGGAAAGCATTTGAATTTAGAAAAAACAAATACAGACTTCACTCCACTCCCCTAATAAACGATTTTCCAGTCACGTACGATTATGGAGTCGTTATCGCGTATCAGCAAAATTATGATTTTTACTTGCTGCTAACGTTCGAAGTTGATCCAAAAACTCTGCCATGTACTCATCGTTCTGAAAATGCGAAAACAATGTTATGAGACATAGGCCTCATCAAAAACATTATGTTTTTCAGCATGAACAATTTCTAAAAAAACGTTAGGAAAAAGTTCATAGTTGTCAATCATTGAGAAGAATGCTGATGGAAATCAAATTTACACAAACACACTCGATCGTCGTAGTCTACTGCGTAACAGCGCTCGCTTTCCGTGGGGAAGGTTGAGAGCTCGAGGCCTTTGATGACGAGCCTGGTGTTTCATTTCGTTATTAAAAGGAATAAGTCAGCCAAAATTTCCCAATCTTCCCAAGTGTATGAAATAAGCCCAAGCTCAGCCGAGCGTAACCGTCATTGTGTTCTTGCCGTAATTTCAAAGTATTTGAAGCTCAACGAACGGTAAGAAATGTATGAAACTGATTGAAACGAAATACAATTTACTCCCAGAAAAAAATGAGCAACAGTTGTAAAATAACGTGCTGCCTACTGCGCTTACCTTCCTGCCGATGGTGACATCGAGGGAAACTCCGCGAGGGAGATGCGGGCGAGGCTGTATCTGCAACAGCACAGGCACGAAATGTCTACATCAACTACATTGAGTTAAACCATTAAGAAATTAAATAGTAATAAACAATTTAGAATTATAAATTGAAATTTGCGAGTTTGAATTAAAAATTAGCAATTACAATTTATGAGTTTGATTTAGCGGGTAGAATTTATGATTCGATATTAGCGATGGTTTTTCACGAATGCAATTTATACCATACATTATTGACATCATACTAAGCGGCTGCATATGAACCTCCGGAATCAGTCGGAGAAGAAAACGAGCCCTGTTCTTTTCACACACGTTCGAAAACTACCGAAACAATTAATGAGTAAACACTGAAAAATGTTTTCCAGCCGTAATCATTGGCCGTACTTGGGGAAACTTTGGTTTGAGGTCAAGATGTGTGTGTTCCAGAAATTAAAAGTAAAAAAATGATTCATTTACAGTTAGGAATTCCTTGAGAAATTTTGAAATTCCAGGGGTTCGCCCGACGATTTAAGCTTTAATGTTTCAGGTATGATAGAATTAAAGGGGATTTTTTTTAATCTCAGGTTCAGAGGGGAGGCTCTCTGCAATATCATTGAGCCAAAACTTAAAATATGATGAATTTCCTACTGTGTTCAACTGATCTAACACCTAGATTGATATATTGCACATCAAATTTTTTCTCATTAGAATATAGGGCAATCAGGTAGCCAGAGTGTAGCTAAAAGCATTTATGCATCAACACGTTGCCTGCGATTCGACCCATAGATGGATCGTGCTTAAGTTCTTCTTGCTGCTTAAACGACACATCGATTGGTCGTTTGGAAAATTTAAACAATCCTTTAAAATTAAAGGTATCTAATGGATCCAATTAATGTGTAGTATTTATCAAATTGCTAACAACTTTTGACTTTAAATTTGAGTTGAGTACTGAACTCCAGTTCAACTCATCCCTGACAGCGTGTTAATATTTTCTGCAGCCCTGTGGCCGAGTGGCTCGCCGTGGCCGAATGGTTAAGAACGCGCCCTTTCGAGAAGGTGTCAGCAATTCAAATCCAGGTACTGCGCGGTGATTTCTCCCCGTTGGGTCAAGGGAGAACTCAAGCACAGTTCCCCACTCTACCCAGATGTCTAAACTGGGTTCTGGCTTGACCGGTAGGTAACCGCCATTGCGCCCTGGTGTTAGTTATGAGGCATTTGAAAAACCAATGTACAAGATGATATGTACCAGGCTTGATTGATTGGAATAAAGCATCCTGTCACCTGGAGCACTGAGTAGCCAGTCGAGGCAGCGAGGGCTTCCTCACACAGCAGCACCGCTGCAGCCACGTCCCACTCCTCCACGCTGCTCCTCATGCTCAGGCGGGCGTGACTCTCACTTACTCGAGCCCTTGGACGGAGAAATATGGCTTTTGGGCATGGATAAAAATTTAATTCTTATTCAGTGGTAGAAGATTACTGTGTAACATTTTCAGATAATTAAGAAACGTTGTAGCTTTCGTTAACTTGGGTCCTTTGATAAACGAAAAAAATCTGTTGAAAATGTATTAGGCATGAATGGAAACTAATTTCATGTTTAATACAAGGAATTTTCCCGGTATATTTATTTCTAAGGTAAAATGCTGAGCATCCAGTCAAATATGAGATAAGACTTGCGGTTTATATTCTCTAAAATTGTGCTACTAATTAAGCGCCTGTAAATGACGATATTTTTGTGCTACTAATTAAAAGAATATCAAAACTGTCGAAAACTGGAGTTCTTGATACAATATATGTGGTTCAAAAATAAAGCTTCTATTACAGTTTGCAATGCTCCTTCACACTGCTAGCCCAGCAAATGTCATTTACCTGCTACCACCCTCTTCCTAGTCTAAATTTTTTGCCGCGGGCATGCATGTTTTTCGCCGCCTAAGCGATTTAAGCGATTAATTCGCTTAGGCGGCGAAAAAAATGCATGCAGGCGGCGAAAAAGTTAGACTGTGTTACTAGTAGCAGAAGTCATGGCAAGTCTTAAAGAAAACCGTAGATAGAAAACTTCTGGTAATTTTTAGTGTGCTCACGGAGAATTACCTTCAGCTTATTCTAGCTATACAGGAAACAGCAAACAATTCACTTGGTAGCGAGCATACAAGCAAACAACTTCAACGCGCTCTAGTTTATCTAAGCTCGGTGACAGCACAGATATAATTTTCAGGTTCTTTGGTACATTAACACGCGTATTGACAGATACACAAGACAGTTTTTATAATGAGTGCACCAGCGAAAGAAAGAATAGTTTAAATAATGTGTACTAAGGCAAGTCATAGGAGTATATAGATCATGAACAAGCGCTCATCCAGTTGTTGTGTAACGCGGTTACAACAAGCAATAATATTGAGCAGCACAAAAACAATAAGCGGTTGACAAAACAAAAGCTACAAGCAACACCAAACTAAAACTACACGGAAGCTGTAAGCAAACCAAAAGCAGCAAGCACCACAAAAGCATCAAACAACACATAAGCATCAAACAACACAAAAGAAGCAAGCCACACAAAAACAGCACACCACACAAAAGCAGCAAGCTACACAAAAGCAGTACACCGCAAAAAAAAGCAGCGAGCCACACAAAAACAGCAAGCCACACGAAAACAGCAAGCTACACAAAAGCAGCAAACCACACAAAAGCAGCAAACCACACAAAAGCAGCAAACCACACAAAAGCAGCAAGCCACACAAAAGCAGCAAACAACGCAAATGCCACTCGCAAGCAACAGTAATGCAGTCAGCGAGCACTGAACACTCGAGGCATCAAACTACGAGACGGTCGGTCGCTCACATGCTGCGCATGGCCGTCACAGGCAGAGAAGCGCCCACGACTGCATTGCCTCTGATCGCCCTCGTGGCCACGTAGTAGCCGCACAGCAGACGCTCGGCCGCCTCGCTCATCTCCACCTGTATGCTGCTGCATACTTCCACCACCTGGCGTTGTGCAACAATAGCGCTCTTCACTTGAAGTCTTAAACACTTGGTAGGCTTCGAATTTTAAAATGATTTTAGAAGATTGTTGTATTTCTATCGAATTCGACCACGTTTTTTGTGAGATTTTGACGTATTTTTGGGGTAGCGTATAACATGTGTTATCACACACGTGAAAGTGTTTCCGACTTTCATCTCTCGTTTGGTGTCCTCAGTAATAGCAATTTCATGAACACTTGTAACTCGTATCCTCCTAAGAAAAAAAAAAGAAAAAACATTTATTTCCAATAGAGTACAAACATAAACTGTCGATACATTGGTTTTTAAAACACCTTAACCTAAAAGCATCCTTAATTGATAATAACACATTGGTATTGGGATACCCGTGTAAAATGTCGAATCAAAAAATGATGGACAGAAAAACACATCAAAATGAGTTCCTTAGTTCTGCCTAATCTGATTTTGACAGGGCAATTGAATATAAGTTACTAGGAGAACACAATCCTCGTAACTCTTAGTTGAAAAATGTATTCGTTTGTGCTCATTTAAATTGAAATAAGAGCAAAAGTCGCATTTAAATACCTTAACACAGAGACCCTTAATTGCTATTCAAACATGGTTATC
>JACJUY010002662.1:69360-90178 GCA_014220935.1 Platorchestia sp. MABIK | reverse complement strand
AAAAATTTATGACTTCTTTTTCGGTACGTACTGCAGCTTACACTTATTGTGTAGACGCAAGATAGCGAGCTATTTTAGTTTTGAATTCTCTAAGTGTTTGAGGGGTTTTGATGCTCTTTGGGAGTTTATTCCTTAGTAAGGCGCCTGAAATAAATAGATTACATTTCAGTAGATCGCAAGTACGGACCCAGTCGAGTATTCATCGGCACTAAGTAGAATAAGCACCAATATTTCTTTCCTTGGGAAAGAAATTTTTCAGTTTCAGTTCCAGTAATTTTCAGTTCCAGTAATTTTTTCACATGAAAGATTGGCGTGAATTTCTAGAGCTGAGAAAACATCGGTCTGCAAAAAAAAATTTGTAAAAGATTTATAACTTTCAACACTCATTCTCAGTCCTTAGGTTCTTTCATGCATTTGAAAATCATCGAAAATTTTTCAAATGAGAATTAGCATACATAACAAAGCGACTATGATTAATAAATTGGAAAATGAATCATTCCTTACTGTGGTCATCAAGACAAGAACAACAGAGAGTTGGAATACATTTATTCAAATTTGTAGATTAATTAAAAATGTACAGAATAATATTTCAAGAACGTGAGGTGTGTATTAAAATGTATAAGAAAGTATGGTATGCATTAATACAACATTTTTATTTACTCATTGAAATCCGTTTATTTATGATTTATTTAATGACATAGCTTATGAAATGTCTAAAAATATCAGTTATAAATTTTTGAGTGTAAGGGGAAGATACAGGACAAAGAATTTATTAGTACTTCACCGAGAGAATCAGATAGTGTAGCAACATTTTTAGCGCAAAATGCTGCAGATGCAGCATGTAGATAATTCGGGAGGCAAGAAATATCTACGGAGTTTAAACAAACGTTTACTTTACTCATATGCTGCTGAGCAACATGATCCTAAACGACCACATGACAGTAGAGAATAATATAATACAATAATTACCCTACACAATAATGCCTGTTACGGTATCAATTTATGGATATCATATTCCAAAATTTTCCTCAAGAAACTCTCTGCTTCAATTCATCGCCTCGTAAAGCACGTTTCATTAAAGTCTCTTCTCAAGGAAACATTAACACATCATGTTATGAAGTGGCGTAGTTTTATGAGAAGTACCACGTAACTAGAACAGCAGAATGTAGATAGTATAAGAAATGCTCCTCTATAGTTTTTTATATTTGATTTTCAGCTGCATGAAATAGAATCAAAGAAGGAAAAATACCGTACAAACAACAGTATTTTTGTTAATGTTAAAAAATATTTAATGCATTTCACTACTACATTGTCTATCATATTTTTTACTGGTACATTAACGTCAATAGAACAGTCTTTCAACTTGATGACTTTACTGACCAAACAGCTATAACAAGAATATCCGTGTATACATACTTCCTTTCATGAAGAATTTCCATATTATTCAAAATTTCCATTCATTTAAAAAAGAACTGACCCTTTCATAGTCAACTAAATTTATTGAAGTAGGGACGAATCATTGATATGAAATTATTTTTAGGCCATATCGAGGAAGTGACCTGCTTGAGATGGTCCATGCAGAGCAGGTCGGAGACAGGCTGCCCAGTGGCCGAGAGGAGGGTGTGCAGCACGAGCGGCTCCTCCGCCGCGCTGTCGTTCGTGTCGGTGTGCACTACCAGACTGAACACGCTGGCGTTTGGGAGTTGTCGCGTGAGTGTAAATGTGGTGGAAACAAGACAGCCTTTATATGTTTTTCACATTGTATGCTAAACATGAACACGTGAAAAGTGTTGCTTTGGAGGATAATGCGTGTATTTCGATGTTAACTTAAATGAGTTTTACATTTTTGAAAAAGTTACACTGTTATACCATTTAAGAAAACATCTACAATTGATGTTTTACTCGTAACGATCGAACTTACACAAAAATCGTCTAGGAATATCTGTTCAAATGACCTTCAGAAAACAGTACGAATAGGTTTGCCAAGAGGCGCTTATGCGCTCAAAGTTCAGTTGGGAGACGATGCTGTATCAGTAAGGAGCTCATTTAGAGCCCGTCTGTTGGTTTCCTTCTTAACCAACCATGGAAGGTAAATAAAGAAGATGGAAATAGAGAGACTCGTGATGTCAGTGATGACTAAGCCACCATTGAGGCTAACTTACTACACAACAAATTAATTTAAAACTCATCTCTATCTTTCCATGGTTCGAAAAACCGAATTATATTCATATCGATTAACATTTTTTTTCTGTTTTAAAAAATTGAAACACACGTAAAAAAAAGAGTCAACCATAGTAAAATAATTACTATTTTTTAAATTTTTAGAAAACATTAAACATACTTATTTACTGAATAATACAGGTTCTAAATAAAATTTGAAACATTGGTTGGTAAGAACACCTTTCTTCGTAAGATTATACTGTCTTTACTTAAACCTTCCTTCTGAATTTAAATGCTGATAACATTTCGAGGGAAGGAAGATCATCTGCCTATAGGGTGAGCTAAACGATGGAAATCTATCACAAAATAAGGGATGAAACGTTTTGCCAATGACACGTGCAAAATTTAATATGCACCCACCAAATCTTCAAAAAAAGTCTAAACTTAAAGAAACTTCAGAAAGCCGGAGAGTGAGATATGGATATGTTATGTCAATCAAGTAGATTCTGTACCGGTCATCTTGAACATTGGCTGTTTAAATGCCTTTTAACTGATGCCAGGTCGCAATGCAAGTTCCTACGGGTTTTGATTACTAAATGAGTTTACTGTAAACACCCTGATGGATAGGGTACTTGTCGCAAACTTTTTCATTTTCCCAAGAGGAAGAAACACCAGGCTCTCTCTGCGAGATTCGAATCCTCAATACAAAATGTGAGCTCTCTTAACACGTTGACTGCGTTGGGTTAAACTGAAGTTCAATATTTAACTCAAATTTAAAGTAAAAACTTGTTGGCAATTTTATAAATACCAAATATTCACTGAATCTATTTAATCCCATTAATTATAAAAGATTGTTTAAATTTTTCAAACGACCCATCGATGGGTCGTATCGAAAGCAACGTGAAAACCACTCGGTTAACAAGAGATCTACGTGAAGGCAAAGTAACTCACTTGATAAGGGAAGAGTCCAGCGCCGCAACAGCAGGAGTGGGGCGTTTGGTGCTGTTCGGTTCATGCGTAGCCCAAACGCTCGTACGTAAGGGCAGTTGCAACACTACGTTACCTCCACGAGACACGGCGCTGCACGACCCGCTCTCTAAAACTGCATGGTCGTCAGACGGGGTGTTTAAAGTGCATGGGTAGTTCAAATAAAGTTTATTTTAGCAGTCTATGCTTTAGGAAAAATAGAGTTACGATCATACATTGGTTGTTAAAATACCTAAAAAGTAATATCTGGACTCAATAATGGCTACTGCCGATCGGCTCAGTATGTATTTTATACACCTGGATTAAAAGTTGAAATTAGGGAGAAACACCGAGCACGCAGTGCTGGGCCCGAGCCCTCCACCAATCCACATGAAAAGCGGCACTTTAAACCAACAGAGCACTGGAGCTCGTAAGTTACGTCCCTGAGAAAAAAATCTTGATACACGCTAACACCGTTGATTATAATCGTACATTGAAGGAATAAAGATATAGAAATTTTCTGTAGTAAGTAAAAGGGAATTATCGAGTGAGTCCTCAATGACTACAAATCACTGGTTGTTATGGTAAAATACACACTAGCCTTGTGAAGAGGATAGAAAAATTCATGGTAAAAATAAACGAGAGGGGTTTAAACGTCTTAGGTTTACGGCAAAGGATGTTTCACTTCAATCAAGCTTATACGTATCATCTTGTACACTGGTTTTTCAAATGCCTTATAGCTAACACCAGGACGTCAACCTGGGACCCATTTCCGACACCTGGGTAGAGTGGGGAATTGTTGAGTTCTCCCCTTTCCTAACGGGGAGAAACATCGGGCGGCACTGCCGGGATTCGAACATTCGAAAAGAAAGCTTAAGCTACTCACACATTCCACAATCATCACCACTCATCATGGGGAGCACTTAAATCACGAGACCACTTACTGTTGTACAGGGCGTGTCGAGAAGGAGCGTTGAGTGTGCTCAAGTCCCCCACGACGCACACACCCTCACTTGCATTCACCACAGAGCCGGCAAACACCCACTCGCTCTGAGAACAACACGCTGTGTCTTACGAAAGTTCTCGATGTGAATCTATACTAATCATATAGTGATGTAAAACTTCCGCCTCCTCCATGCTAAGTTTGGTACGTTGGATTTGTTCCTGTGTGTTACCGCTAATGATGAAAAAGTATACCAAAGAATTAGTCTCGCCAAAAAATATAAGATGTCCTCACAAGGCGATAAATTACAAAAGCGAGTATAATGCGAGATCTATGGAGATACGTCCAGGAATTCCATGGCACGAAAGTTTTTAGGGAATGTCGAATGTGAAGTGCTTAAAACTGAAAACCTACGAATATCATGAAATAATCTGACCACTGAAACATTTAATTCACACTCAATTTCTGAAGCATCAAATTCTTACTGTATTTTCAATTTGTAAGAAAAAATTATTCACCTTTTAAAGTTAATGAAAATAAGATTAAGGTACGAACCGAGTTCCATTTACAACAAAGACAAGTGTTTAAAGGTGTAATTTTTTTTGAATATTATCGTTGCAAATTATAACCGATTTTTATCATTACACTCATTTCTTCTGTGACTTTTGAAATACTTAGTTCACTTTAGAAGCCCCGTGTTTTCCTCATGAAGTCACCCATCCGACTGCGTATCTCAAGTTCTATTTGCAGTAGTGCGCTACATATCACAGCAGTAGAAATTTCAATTGCTCGCTGGAATGATTGTACTTATCTTCTATTGGAAGAATTCATAAACTTAGACAGACTTGTGTTGTTATCCTACCGCACCTGATATACATACAAACTCTGTAGCGTTTGCCAATTCCTGAACTACAAAAATCAAGCGGCTCAACTCTAGGAACCGAACGAAACGACTGAAATGAAATACTCTCACCTGACGAGAATGCTGGACCACGTGAGGCCCCACGTTGCACAAGTAGCCGTGTTGCACGCGGTGCTGCGCAGCACTGCTCATGTAGTGCAGCAGACGCAGCTGAGTGCTGCTGTTGTTACCCACGCTCAGCACTGATAGCCCACCCTGCCATGGGATCAAGTATGTTTAATTAAAACCAAGCTCATGAACGTCATAATGTGTACTAAAATTTCAACAACCAGAATGCAATGACAGTCACCTCCTGTCGAGCCGATATGCACATTTTAAACACGTGTGTATGGCTTTCATTCCCTTCGTCTCCTGAAAAAAATACAGGACGGGTTTCAAACCGTCGAAATTAATGCGCATTAATTCTTCAAGCCATGCAAATTAGTGACGTCAGAGTTTAAGCCCCATTGCTGAATTACTTACATTTTTGATTCGAGTACATGAAATATTCAAAATTATAATATTTATAACATTACAATTTTGAGGTTGTAAAAATATTTACGTGATAGAAATCATACGTCCCTTGTCTAACCAAAATATAGTTAAAAAAAATAGACGTTAACGTAAACAACATAAAAAATTATTGCATCAAACTATGATCAATACTGTAAAAAAAGTGTCACAGAAAACAAACGAGAACCGTGCAGTTGGTAACTTCAATTTTCTTGGATGTTGTGAGAGCCAGCTAGTTGACTGATATTATTCGATTACATCGATTCTATTGTACGTTCGCATGCGCCTATTCGTCCCACTTTTGAATACATCGCAAGAGAAAATTCGCAGCAGAGATACACTATTCATCTACATTGTACCTGTGCACGGGCAGCACAGGTAAGCTAAAACTCGCGATTTGAGAAACATTTGCTTTGTTCAGTTATAAACATGAATGAATTTTAGCTCTGACGAAAAACAACGAGATTTTTTTAAGGATACACATAGAATAGCGAATAAAATGAAGAGGAACCCGCGTTGAGAATGTGACCTGCTTAGCCGCGACGAGGGAGAGGAGCAGCACCAGCTTGAGCGTGTGGAAGGTACCCGCAGGAGCAACGCTGGAGGCGCACAAGTAAGCCAGGGATAACACACTCGACCACGGTGAGCCCCGACGGTCGTAGTACAGCTCTCTGTGATCAATTGCGCGTCAGGAAAGCTTCGGTATTTAGTGCCCTATTTTATATTCAAATAGTGTCGCGTTGGTTTTGCGGCGGTATTAGTACATTTCGATATTTACTGCCTAGCTTTTCGCCGAGGCATCTGTGATTTTAGCTGCCCAACTATAGTCTTTGAACTGGGCACTAAAATCGTAAAATATAAGTTTAGTTTGTGGCTAGATTAGAAAATCAAATGAATTCTTTTTTTTTACCCAAAAATGAGTAGAAACTAATTTTGGGCGAATCTTCAATAAATTTTTCCTCAGAATATGGACAAATATTTTTTACCTCATCTGTCTTTCCTTCTTTGAGCATAAAATTTGGAGAAAAAAGATTCAGATAGCCTCGCAACCGTGGTAATTTCACCATAAAAAACAGCTCTTCTTGTGATTGCAGAAAATGGAAAGCACAAGAACTCGCAGGGAGAAATCTTCTCGGATGAGATCGCATTTAAGAAACTGTTAAGAAACTGAAAATCCATACAACGCAACCGTAAAACTGTAGCGATCAATGAAAAGGCATGCGCACATGGTAGCGTGGCATTTACCTGATGACATCAGGCAAGGGGAGGAGGTGCGGCATGACGACAGGCAGCCCGGAACACTGGGCAGGCGTGTGTGCCGTGTTGGACTCTTTAGTTGCTCCAGGAGCGGAGGCAAGTTTATTCTGATCTGCGAGTGAGCTAGGGAGAAAAAATAAGCACTTTTATTATTGGAAATGTGAAAACAATTTGACGCACAAATTATTGCTAGAGTGAACTTTTGAAACAAGTTTGAAGCATTAAAGGAGAATTGAATCTGAACTATTATGAGCTCATAAAAAAAATTCAGTTGACTAAAAGATTGCTACCATATTTACTATCAATAATGTTTACCGTAATATTTACGTTGTCGTGAATACGCTATTTTCCATCATTATATGGAAGCTGTTGAATTAATCTCCAGAAAACTCTTCTCATAACAGTAGTTCAGAACGACAACATTCTTGATGTGCTTGTCCTTAACATAAATGAGTTTACATGATCAGCCTCAGAGCAACTGAAATCATTAAAAAATTTAAACGAAAATCCCTTCAATAGTACTATTTCACTCGCACGTCTTTGTTCATTGAAAAGTACTTTGAGATTTAACTAGTTTGAAGTGTTTGTATGCAACAGTGCGGATCAATTTTCGCTTGGGCTTAACCTATTTTTTTCCTTGTAGAAGTGGTATGTTTGTAATGTCCTTAGACAGTGTGTATCTTTATCTCGTTGCCAACGCGCTGTTATACCCACAGTCACTTTTGTTCATCTGTGTAAGGTAGGCGTCATGGTAGCTTGCCTAGTTTTGAAATTTTGGGAAATATCAAATCGCTGCACATAATCAATAAAAATTCAACAGAACGCCCACAACTAGCACAAACAATGAGATACGACAAATGAAAAACTGAGCTCCAGATGGAATGTGGCGACATTAAGTTAATGGCTAATTTTTTGGCTACCTTTAAATTACCCAAGACACAGAGGATAAAAATTGTGATAATTCATTTGCAATATGTTTTCGAAAAAGATGAATATAAATTAAGAAACATTACTTGACATGTTTCCTTTCTAAATGCACATCCCGTTAGAAACTTGAGGCGTAGAATAACTAAGAAGCTTTTAATCAAGATGCAGTAGCAAAATTCATCCAAGCATTCAGTTGCCCTCATGTCTATTAATACTGAATTAGATGCATATTACATCAAAATGTCTATTATCAATGAAATGAAGCTACAACAATGAAAACTAATACAATGAAGCTAATTAAATAAAGCTACTAAAATAAAGCAGCTGAAATGAAGCTACTGCACTGAAGTCACTAAAATGAAGCCACTGAAAAGTAGTTAGTCTTTGAATACGATGAAATAAAATGAGTGAACAATCGTGATATAGTTTCGATGCTGAATTTTAACGTACTTAGGAGATGATGAAACACGGCTAGCGTTGAGAATATCGAGCTCTGCTCCGACAGCCTCGATAGCAGGGTGGAGGGGCGGGAGTCTGGGCACACACATCACCGTGAGCTGCACCACGCTGCCCAGCACCGCCGCGCTGCACAGCTCGTCTACGCAAACAATTTAACACGTTCACTACGTATTGGTGCATATGTGTACCGCTTGCTAAATTGCTCATTTACGTACCAGTAACAATGGCTACCATTTCACTGATTTCACTACCTTTATTTAAATTAGACTGTGGCATACAAGTTATTTTGTTATCGTGGAATTACATTTTGCAGCTTGTTAGAAAGGATAAGAATGTAACCAAGCAGTGAAAACGGCTTTTCAATTCTGCTTCATCCAGCCTGCCAAACCGACCGTAGAAACCGCGGAAACGAAACGTCCATGTATAACAATTTTTTACCACATGCTATCCGCAGTAGATTCTTTCTCAAGTCTTGTGCAATGGTCACATTTGAGTATAGCTACTTGTGGGCTCGAATAAGTTCAGCGACTTCTAGGGCATCCCGTCATCAACGCTAATTTGAGGTGTACAATCATGTCTAACCTAATTCATTGAACCTAAGGGCACACTTGACTGATCAATGAATTGGTTCTCGCAATATCCGATGCATAATTTTGCGAAAAATAGTTTATATGGGTTAGATGGGAACAGTGTATTCTAGAAAACATTGAAGCGCACTTTGAATGTAGAGCGGTCTTGAAGCGGTATTGTGTCTTGCGGTCCACTGGTTTTCTGGTATTCTCCCCAAAAGCTTGGGTTGCATTCCCGGCATGACGAGTTTATGAGGGATTTGGGATGTTTATGAGGCATTTGGGATGTTTATGTGCTCGCAGTGGCACAGTGGTTAAGGGCATCGCCCTTGCATGTAGGAGTCGAGGGTTCGTATCCCGGCGCTGGCGCGGCGATTTTCCCCGTTGGGTATAAGGGAAAGCTCCAGCACAATACCCCACTCAACCCAGGTGTCGGAAATAGGTACCGGCTTTACGGGGAAACCGTCATCGTGTCCTATATATAGTGTTAGTTATAAGGCATTTGAAAAACCAATGCTCAAGATCATATGTATCAGGCTTGATTGGAAATAAAGCATCCTAAGATGCCGATGTTTTTTTTTTATGAGGCATTTGGGATGTTTATGAGGCATTTGGGATGTTTATGAGGCATTTGGGATGTTTATGAGGCATTTGGGGTGTTTATGTGGTTATGGGATTCTTATGAGGAATTTGGCGTGCTTGTGTGTCTCGTTAAGAAAAAGAAAGACAGTCGTGTAGAGTATAGGAATGGTATTGTTTGCGTTTAAATTCGAGGGAATCGTAGACAGCAACAAAAGTCCAGGTTGTCGGTTTTTCTCGCTCTCTTGCTGAAGTGTTGTCAGCTTAGTAGATTCATTTATGCAGTTACTGAAGCGGTTGAGTATGGAGCTGATTTATTTAATGTTTTTTGACCCATGATGGCAAAAAGGGTTGTAGACAAGCGAAACTTGACTGTATTTGAGATTAATTTAGGAAAAATCATGTAAATCGTAATTTTCAAACAGGGTTTAGTCATGAACTCACGAAATTCATTATAGATATAGTAAACAAATATCGAGCAATCAAAAAGACAAACAGTATTGCAAGCAAAATTTGAAATATTCTCCAATACAATACGATCGTACATTTTCATTCTCAAACAATAGTGATTTAGAAACGCTAACAACTGTAAAAACACGACATTTTGCCCTATTCACAGACTGCGAAACTGAAGTGTCTTACAACCTTAGCTTCTCGAATAGAACCGAACATGAGCTACCTCCTCCTCAAAGCACCGCATTCGTCATTCTTGTAAAATAAGGAGCACGCAGTTTATTTTTGCTCATCAAAATTTTAAAAGTTCATTTTAGCAAAAGGAGCTTTTTTCACTATCTGATAGTGGCCAGGGATAATTTAAAATTACTCTAAAATAGAATACTGCCTAGAAAAATTATCTGATTTAGAGATTTCGATGTTCCCGTCGCATTGGGCAAATTAACTGGAAAAAATCATTCATAAGACTTTAAAACTGAATTTTGTCAAACGTATAAATTTGGCATCCATTTACAAATGCTAAGTATGTACAACATTGAACACAGGGAACACAAATTATAAGCTGTCGTAGCTCAGGTGTACTCGTGCCGTATAAGTAAAGACATATATTTGATTTAGAACTACGAATCATTCGCTAGAGCCGATATTTAACATGAATCACACTGTATATGCATGCCCTTTCCTTTTTCGACTGCCCATTTTTTTATCTTAATACAGCTTCCGAATGAATTCCTGCCATCATTAAAATTTAACTACCATTCACAAAAAAAAATTTGCTAACAAAATGTAATATCTACGCATCTACTAATATCTACGTTTACAGGATGTAAAGATTGACTTAAAGACCAACCAAGTAGGTAATTAATAACTAGTAAAATGCATATTATATTATAGAGGGATTGTAATTGCTAAGCAAGTCTTGACGGGAAGCCAAGCTATTGTCTCACCCCTGAGAGTGACAACCAAGGGTCTCTGCAGGCTGTAGCTGCTGCAGTGTTGAGTGGGTTGCTCCGAGTGTGGCAGAGACTGCAACATCACCGTCACCTGGCAGCCACAGCACCACATGCACATTACTTCACACTTTCACTGTAACTGGTTTTACTGAAGTCCAATATTTAACTCAAATTTAAAGTGAATTGTAATTAGCAATTTTGAAAATAGCAAACATTAACTGGATCATGCCTTCATTTAGCTTTATAAAAGTATTTATGAAAATTCAGTTTGTGATTATTGGTCAGTTACCAGCTTTACGAAAATCCCCTCATTGGCCTTCGGTAGCGCACGTGGCGGCCAAAGTGTTAAATGAACAGTTACGGACCGTAAGCGAACCAAAATAAGTTACGTTCACAGCAGTTACGGTGAGACTGCTACGCGCTAGTGGTTTCATATCCTAAATCAATTTAAAAATCTTATGAAAACTTGAGACTGAAAAAGAATCTGTTAATGAGCAGAACATTATTTAAATAATTTCGAAAGCAGCTATGTACAGAGTGTTAGTGGATAATATATCCATGCACTGATTTTAGATATTAATAACATGATATATCTATGACATTATATAACAGTTGAGTTCCGCTAATTTCTTCGGCTTTTATTTCTTCAATGTTCAGTACAATAAACATGATATAATATCCTTTTATCATGCATGTAGATACTTTATTAGTGGATACATTTTTCGAAGCTGGATACATTTTTAGAGTGCGCTCGAAATAAATTTTAAAGTAACCACGTTTGAAATATGACGCACTTAGTTGTAATAGAAGTTTTGTGATGAAGGGTGGGATTTTGTCTAAATAGGAAATGAATTAGTAGAATTTAGATCGTACATTACATCAAGACGTGCCTTAATTGCTTAGGCAACTGGCGGCGTAATATCGGATAACTCGGTTGTACTCGAGTTTGTATTGTTTAAGTAACTTGCGTACGGGTATGGTAGTCTCTTAACTGAATCTCCCGAGTACACGTAAGTAATTTTATTTTATGTATATCTGTCCAATGCGCTTTGTGATCCAGAAATTGACACCTTTGAATAACAATGAGGTGTTTGAGTGTTGACTGAGTAACGGTGCGTACTTTAAGGTTTGTTCATCAGGAATTATTTTTCATGCACAGAAATTCCTGAAGCGTCATTACAAGACTCAACCGCTGTTATAGATATTAGAATACTTATTGTGACTTCAAGTGGTTTCACTGCGTAGAGTATTTAACCTCTCTCCATTACATGTTTTTTCTACCATGCAGCGAACAAAATTAGTATATCTTTAATGCTTTGCTCTCAATTAATTCAACCACTGGTATAGATTTTACAATAATTATTGTGGTTTTTCCACCGATTATAATCAAGGCCCATTGTATTGTGAAATTTTTAAAAGCCAATGAGTTGAACTCTTGTTTAATTTTTTTTTGGAAATGTACTGTATTTCTTTTTTCTTTTCTCTTTCTTTCAATCCTTGGTAAGAAATACGCGAATCAGCAACAGGTGTCAATACAATCCATCTTATTCACTGCCAAACTTATATTGTAAAAAGTAATAGAACGCTTACAAAAATTCATACTTAAAAATTATTGAAAAGAAAGGAATGCAGGTAATACAAAAGTATATTCACATGAAACAATATGCATACATGCGTATAAGATAAAATTTAAACAAATATTCGATTTGAAAGTTTTAGCTTTCGGGCGGGGCTCTCAAAAATCCCAATCAACGTACCCAGTGTACACTAGGTATTTAGAGCCACTTTTCAGTGCTCGTTCAAAAAGTAAAAAGTTAAATAGAATTCAAAGTCATGATGGAAGTTAGCATATGTTACCTGCTTGCCGATCTCCCTGGCAGACGGGTCCTCCACCAGCTCACTGCCGCACACCCTGATTGTGAACAATTGTGAGATTGTGTTCGTGAGAGGTATCCTATACAGAGATTGTTTTTTCTGGAAAAGATAATCAAATTTATATAATCACAAAACTCTGATCATATTGCCTTGTTTGTTTACTCGGTTGTTAAATTATGTTTTCTCGTTAACAAGTATAGCCTAAAAACCCGTTGGTCGACTAAGCAGTCGGTTCTACAGAGCGAAAAAAAACTTTGATTTTCTTTAGGAAGGCTAAAATATTTTGCTCATAAACTAGAAAATTAAAGCAAGCAGATCTTACTCTTACGTCGTATTGACAAGACCTCAGACACATAGAAACTGAATGGCAGCCTCTTCTGGATTTAAATACCGCGTTTATGGTTGAAAATCACTTTAAAATATTGTATTTCAATCTGACCTGAAACATTTCTTGTACATAAATTTTCCAAATGCCGTATAACTTAACACCAGGTCTCAGTGACGGTAACCTTCGATCGAGCCGATACCATTTATTTTCGAATCCTGTGAGAAGTGAGAATTATCACTACGTTCTAACTTTCCCCTACGGGGAGATTCATCAAGCTGGTATTGCAAGAAATCGAACAGCCGACCCTTCCCATGTAAGGCGCGCGCTCTCAACCGCTAGACCATGGACTAGTTTCTCAAGCTAAATATGAAAACACCAGGGAACATTAATAGCTCTCGTAATTGCACAATCCTCAAAGTGTATGAATGTATTTAAAATAGCTGAGTGTTCACGTGCATAGCGCAGAAACTAATCAAATCAATGGCGTTTAATTTAATGCATGCTGAACATTATAATGAGGGTTTGAAGTTCTCTTACATTTTTAATCTACAAAATATCAGAAGCAAGAACTGTTCTAAAATGGTTGCGTTAGATTTGATTAACTGTAATGAATTGGATGGATGTTAATTCCTATTAATTCCTTGAAGAAAGCGATAGAGGATTATCAAGGTTTCTGAATCGATTATTTTCGAAAGTCAATAGAAAACGTGCTGATAAGTTAAAGCGGAGTAGCTGCTAATAAACACGAATACCGTGCCATCCTAATGAACAAAATAGAATAATTCTACCCATACATCGGTAAACGACTGACGATGTGAATAAAGAGAGAATGGAAAAATCAATACACAGAATAAATTTACGTTCACGTAAACCAATTGGAGAGTAGCTCACACCCAGTACCAGGAAACCTAACTCTCAATACCAGAGTGAGGCTACAGTAGTGATTAGATTAGATGTTAGTTTAAGCCTCCCTAACCACAACAAAGACATTCCAAAGAGAGGAAAGTGGAAGCCACCATTTAGAACGAAGATGGGGAAACGCGGAATCTATGTACAAGGTGCATAGAAACAGTAAGTTGAGAAAGAAGTTCATGAAACAAGATAAAAGTTGAAGAAGCAAGTAGTAGGTGTTGAAAAACAGGACAGCAGTGAACCGAAGAAAGTTGGTCCTTAGCATAACGAAAAAAAACATTTTATTTCAACGAAAAGGAGGCCTACGTAACTCTGAGCTCGGGACCTCACGGCTACAGAAATGAACTGACGTGCAAGATGTAGGGCTGTTGAGGGTGTCGGACTCCGCAGTGCCGGGGCAGTGATGCCTGATGTGCAGGTCTCTGCTCCTGCCCACACACCGCTGGGCGCCGCCGCCGCTGCTGCATTTGTACCGTGCCCACACTCTGCGCACGTTTTGGTGAATATAAAGGAAATCTAAAGCGATCTAAATCAAAAATGATTTAAATCTTAATCTATAACGATCCAAATCTGAATCGATTTAAATCGATCTAAATCTAAAACGATCTAAATCTGAATCGATTTAAATCGAAATCTAAAGCGATCTAAATCTAATACTATCTAAATCTAAATCGATTTAAATCGAAATCTATTACGATCTAAATCTTAAACGATCTCAATCTAAAACGATCAATCTAAAACGATCTAAATCTAAAACGATCTAAATTTAAAGGGATCTAAATCTACAACGATCTAAAGGTAATTCAAGACTGAATTTTCCAGCAGGGGCAAAGAAGCGAACGAATTTATGAGAGCTGGTTTATTGTGAAGCATGTTTGGTGCGTTCATTTCACGCGCGATTGCAGCCTGAAAGTTTAAAACAATTAAACAATTTAAACAATTTATTTACCACAGGTGAAACAGAGGTAGAATGTTTCTTAAGGCTAATACAATGGTCAAACTAGAGTATAGCTACCTGTGGGCCCGAATAAGTTCAGCGACTTCTAGGGCATCCTACCATCATGTTATTCTAAGGTGTACAATAATCTTTAGCCTAATTCACTTAACCTAGTTTCGCAATAGACTGATCAATNCAGGTATTGAGTTCCAAGTTTTAGTTCCAACGAAGAGGATACTGTGTTGCGATCGGGCCTTTGAATAATAGGGAAGCATGAATTTATTTCTATTTCGGGTTAAATGGTCGTGATGACCAGTTTACGCAGTTAATAATTGTTTTAGGCTACTGTCGCCATCATTTCTTAGTGTTTTGTAAATGAAATTGCAAATGGAGATATTGTAGAGATCCGAAAGTTTAAGTATTTCTAAGTTTTTGAATGAATCATTTGTGTGAGCATTATTTTCTAGGTTCTTTACTGCTCTGATAGCTTTTTTTGCAGAGTAAAAATTTTGTTTGTTTTATTTTTATCAGTTCCGTGACATGCTTCTATACCGTATTGCAAGTATGGAGAAACGAGCGTTCGGTAGAGCATTTGTAAAGCTGCTTCAGGCAGGAAATATTTAACTTTATTTAGGATTTCGATGGATTTTGATAATTTAGAACTAATACGAGCGATGTGCTTTTTAAAGGTCAGATGTTTATCTATTATGATGCCCAGAAACTTACATGAGTAGGTTTCTTCGATTTCACCTTCGCCAATTTCAATGCGTGGGAGAGATACATTTTTCTTGGATGAGAATGTAATATATTTCGTTTTATCGATATTAAGGCTTATTTATTAGCTTTAAGCCACAATGAAACCTTATGAAGTTCACTATTTATACTCTCCGCAATCATAGCGGGATTTTGGTTTGGAAGGACCGCAGAAAGCGTACTGTCATCGGCAAAAAGTATGAATTTGAAGAATGATGTAAATTTAATAATATCATTGATAAAAACCAGAAATAGGAGAGGCCCTTAATTGTAATTTATCTTTAGATAACGAGTTTTGTCTTAAATACGAGCATAATGATTTGAAAGTAAGTTGTAGATGGAAGTATTTAGGAAAAATATTTGAACCACTAGAAATAACTGATAAGGAAGAGCGAATAGGAAATGTAACGAAACGTTCAGTTAGCCTCGTGCACGTTTTTTGAATAATATAAAAACAACACAAATAATTCGCCATCTGTTACTGCATGACATGTTTACAAAGTCGGTAATACATAAGATACGAAGTTGTGAACTCAAAAATTGTCGATAGCAATTGAAGGAAATACACAAATAAAAACATTTTGGAAATCGTAGCCAAAAATTGAAAGTCTAACACAAAAAAAATATTCATCCTACCGAAACCGGATGATAATGAAAATCAAATGAATCAATAAACGTGTCTCCATCCTCCAAGAATTCGACATAAAGAAACAATAACCAAAATAATTAAAAATATACACTGAAGCAACCACCCCACAAGGAAGTGAGCAATGACGTAAAAAAATTAAATAATCATAGGAAACTGAACGTTTTATGCACTCACAAATGAGAACTAGTGTTCAGCATTGAAGCCAATGACATTCATCAAAAAACGAAGCACTAAACTAACGTGTAGGGCACGGGAGGCGCGGTGACGGCCACCACCCTGGCGATGACGACGCCGAGTCTGTGCCTAGCTGGGGGACAGCACGTGTCCTGTGCAGTGCACACCCGCCAGGGGGGAACTGGAGGCACCCCCGTCACGCGCAGCCGCACCATCACCTGCTCGCGCGTCCGCCTTGCGGTGTGAGGGATCAGCAAAGTACATAGGTGCTACTATAGCGTGAAGTCTACCGCCATTTATCGCCTACCCAGGTGCAGTTTGAGATGTACAAAGTAAGGGTTTATCGCTAAATTAGATGTCTGGAAATAAGTAATATGTATTAGCCACCTAATCTCACGCTATGGTACTAGCTCGAGGTAGACCTCAAACTATAGCGTGTAGACCTCACGCTAAAGCAACATCAAGCACATGATCATAATTAAAGGTGAACGAGGCTCAGCAACAATAGAAAAGTCATATTGTTGTTATACAGCTAAATAGCAAACTCTTTTAATGAATGCATAATGTTCACACCTCGTTCATAGAATCCACGTTTTTCTTGGTATATGGTAAATGGTCCCTTTCACGCATCCCAACGACAAGCAATTGAAACAAATCATTATTGAATGGTCTACTTCACATGTAAATTAATATTTTGAAAGTTTTCCGGCTCTGAATCTAAGAGGAAGAGAGTGCAATGTAAATTCATTGAGGAAGTGAGTCACTCTGTACATCTCATACTCACCTTCTCCCGTTTTCTACATCACCAGAGCTGCCACTTGTACTTGAATGTACCACGTAATCAGTGAAGAAACGAAAAAAAATTTCGTCGACCAAAGTGCTAAGCGGCCCATAGACGATCAATTTAATTGTCAATATCATTGACTCAATACATTGATGAAATTTTTTTTGCCCACGAAGTCAATTAATTGACGGTCGTCAATCGAGCCCACAGACGATCAATTAAATTGTCAATATTCATAATTGACAATGAAATTGATCGTCTTTTTTAGAAAAACGTAAGGGTATACCCTTACGATATTTTTCTACTTTTTCATTCAATGTTTCCAAATTCAATGAAAATTTTTCACATCTGCAATCCTCGGTTGTACATCACGAAAAACTACTTATTTGACCAGAAATTTTTATAAATGCTTCGTTCGTAATCCCAAATTAAGTGGAATAATTTCCCTTGGTTATTTTTAATCATAATTATTAATTTCCCTGCTCAGATTTCTCACATAAATGCCGAAACGGTTGGGAATGCAATTTTTAAAATTTTTGTAACAATTGTAATTTTTGAGATAGAGTAATTTGAAATTCTGTTTACTTATGTGTGGTGTAAACGGAATATTGGCTACAATATTGTTCTATCCATTTTTCGAACGGAGATTTTCTCCCGTAGTACCTTCCCATTCGTGTTGACCGCTGCTTGTTCATTTTTCAATATTTTGCATCTCACCAATCCATAATTTTTATCTCATCCCCTAGCGTGGTGATGGAAAAGGACTTCGTTGTTTGCCTATATTCAAAGGTGAGGCGAAAACTCAAGGACGTACTTTTTTGACGTCAGAACGCTTAAAAGTTTTTCTAGTAGGTCAACTTATTCTTCTATGCAAGGGCAGGTAATGCTCTGATGACTGCCAAAGAGACAGATGCCTCATGAAAATGTCCACGTTTAAAATACTTTTATATATCAATTTTTACAACCCTGTTACTGAATCGAGTGCATAATTCATAGTTAATTATAGTATATGCCCCACGTATCTTTCTCTCATGGAAGGAGAGAAAACGTGAAGCCAGATACTTTTGTGTTGCCGCAAAACTAAATTGTTATGACGAGTATCGAGTGTTCCCCGCTGTTTTCGAAGAAAAATAGATTTACTAATCAATACAAATGGCTGTGTTCTAGCACGTCGATCCTGATATTCTTTGATTTATAGATTTGTCATCTTCAACATTGTTCTAATAGGTATGGTTATGATTTTAAAAACATTGTGCTGAGGAACACATCGAAGAAATTAAACACAGCATGATTGCAACGAAAATCGGGATCATAGGTGGTTTCACGATGACTTTTACTATATAGGCATGTACCGTGATTGTAGTTGGTCAATTTTTGAATTCTATGTCACTAAAAACAAATAACAGCGTAGAGTACGGTATATTGATGTAGAGCCATTTATTTCCTTTGACAGGTCCTGATAGCGCCAAGTAATGTGATGTTATGTTTGGCAAGCGCACAGTGTGTTTTCTTGTTAGAGAAGTAAATGCTCGAGTTTCGCGAAATCGCTCACCTTAACTTGATTAGTTGATAGTAAAAATGAGATTGATGATGGTACAACTCTGCAAGGCAGAAATGCGAAGAAAGGTTCTAAATTTAGAAGCGCCATGCAAGAAAGAATTAAAAATGGAATCGAGTTATGAGGTGTTTTAAAATTGAAGTTACCCACAGAATTTAACGGAAAGTGTGAAAACGATGGACGAAATGATATTTCGCTAGTACTTATGGTAATATGCATCATCGTAAGAATAAATGGAAGAGCTAGGGAAAGGAGCTAACTAATGGGCTAGCGCATAAACTTTGGGAAATTGGTAATAGAAATGATTTAGTAGAATGGCGTAATGGAAAATCCCGGAAAACCCCTAGGAAAACATCTAACAGAGAGTTATCGCAAATAGAGCAAAATGAAAGTCAGCAGGTTCTTGAAATGGAAAGGAGACAATTGGCGCTTGATTGAGGACAAGGTCATTATTGGCCAGACACACCTGAGCCCCTCTTCCCTCGCCCACCAGGTGTTAAGTCAACGGGCCTTCCTATTTTCATTTCATATTCACTAAAAATGGGAATAATAACCCAAAATGAGAACTAAGATCTCACCATAATTTATATGGGGGTTTTCGAGGCCCAGTGCAGTTCACTCCTGTCACTTCGTTTTGCCTTATCAGTTATTGTTTCGCTTCTGTTACTGTTCTTACTGTTGGAAATGATAAAATTCACCCATCAGAAAAAGTAAAAAATTTAGGTATTTGGTTCGATAGAGACATGTCCTTCAAATCCCACGTTGATAAAACCTGCAACTCAATTCACGGGACTTTAATGTTTTTTAATCGTATAAAAAGTGTGCTTGACGAAGAATCTAGACTATTGGCTATCCAATCTTTGGCTTATCACGTATTGACTATTGCAGCCTGGTATGGGGAGATATACCGAAACATCTCCAAAAAGATCTACAAAAAGGCATGAATTTTGCAGCTAAGGTTGTATGCAAAGATAAATTCAAAAAGAATGATCACGTAACACCTCTCCTGAATAAGCTCGGCTGGGCTCCTATTCGGGAGAGGTATCTGGCGCACAAAGCCAAATACGTATTCTCCTCTTTACACCTTCCTCATAGCAATGCTGAAGTAGTGAAATTCCATTCCCCTACCGTCACCAACCTAAGGCCGAATAGGAGACGTGATGTCTTAATCAAATACCATTCATCTAACATCGGGCAGAAAGCTCTGTCAGTATCAGGCGCCTTACTGTGGAATAAACTCCCCCAGAGCATCAGAACCCCTCAAACACTTAAAGAATTCAAAACTAAAATAACTCGCTATCTTGCGTCTACACAATAAGTGTAAGCTGCAGTACGTACCGGAAAAGAAGTCATAAATTTTTAGTGCAAATTATCTTATTTTTTCATTACATCATACAACAATCAAGACATATCTGTATTATGCATATGGATTTTGATCACTTGTATGCGAATATTAAGTACATGTATGTTCTCACATGTGACGCTCCTATGTGTGTATATGTGTATGGATATATACATATATGTATGTGTGTGTGTAATAATGCATCTAGAACTTATTCCCTCCCTAAAAATGCTCTAGTTAATATTGTGTGACAATATGCCGTCCCTTGCACTCTTTGAGTATACTTTTGGCCACACTCATATAGGTTGTTTTGACTTTCCCGCTTTGTCCCAGGAGTGTTGCAAATGTTATGACTGGTATTGTACAACGATCCTTCTCATTTGAATCCAGTGAACTCTTTTGTGCCAATGCTAGTAGCATATGAAATTTAATTTTTGTGTTATTGTAAAATATTTAATTTCATCTTAGCCAGTTTTGACTTTCTCGTTTTGTCCCAGGAGTGTTGCAACGTTATGGCTGATATTGTATAACGATCCTTCTCATCTATTTGAATCCGGTGAACTTTTTTGTGATTATGTTCTTTCCGAAGCTCTCCACTTGGCACAGTAGATGATGCGTCCATGTGAAAAACTGTTTCTAATCCCGACTACCTACCTCATAGTTCTAGACGCAAAATAAATCCAATTTGCTCATTTTCCTTCTAACATTAATCCCTCACACCCGTATCACTAGTTCCTATGTTCTACCTGCTCATAATTTAATACGAGTACGCACTAACGAGAGGGTTTTCAGCAATGCGTCACATGGATTATGCTTTCCTTAGTCT
>JACJUY010002662.1:21508-69292 GCA_014220935.1 Platorchestia sp. MABIK | reverse complement strand
ACTGTCAAAATCAGATTAGGCAGAGCTAAGGAACTCATTTTGATGTGCTTTTCTGTCAATCATTTTTTGATTGAACATTTTACACGGGTATCCCAATACCAATGTGTTATTATCAATTAAGGATGCTTTTAGGTTAAGGTGTTTTAAAAACCAATGTATCGACAGTTCATGTTTGTACTTTATTGTAAATTAATTTTTTTTTTATTTATTTTTTTTTTTCTATGGGCCGCTTTACACTCAGACCTCGAGTCGTGGAGAAGTCAGTTAAAAAAAGTAACGATCAGCCTGAAATGTTTACCTGGGATTTTGTTAGCAGATGAGCGGGCTCGTTCTGTATGGGCCTGTGGGACGTAAGGGACATCAAAGTGGCATTTAGATCTTCAGCCTCCACCTGATGAGTGAAAGACAAGAATGGGATTAGTAAAAAAACGTGTCTATACAAGATGACTTTAATTTATTGAAAATATCTCACAAGGAACTTGATTGCATGTATGAAGCCCAACAGGAATCTGTATTTCTTTATTAACACTGACGGTTATTATTAACGGTTATTATTTTATTATTATTAACGGTTAATATTATATTATTAACGGTTAGATTGCAAAATATGGATTCGTAAGAAAATACCAGGGCTTATTCGAATACAAAACGAAAACCTAACGTAAATCTCAAAATTAAACATAAATTTAAAATCCTGTCTGTTACATAGCAAGTTCTACATCACTACGCTTATTGAAATTCTCATTAAGAAATCTTATAACAACTTTCACTCACTCTTGAGTTATCCATGTCTTTGGCACTGCAATCGTCATTTTCTTTTTCGCGGCTTTTATAGTGTGAAGCAGGTCCAGTGACATCACAGCCGTCAAAGCTGTCATTTGCGTCAGGCCGGCTGACAGTATCTGTACTACCACCACCAGCTTTGTTGCCACGAACAAAAACGTTTTTGCATCCAGGATAGTCGAGCGATTTGTTCCCTCCATAGAAAGTCGTGGAAACGTTTCTACTGAGCAAAGGTGGATTTTCGGAACAAGTTCGTTTGTTCCCACTCGGTTTAATTTGAGAAAATATATCATCTTCGTCAAGGAAAATACGAGAGAATGAGTCAAAAAATGGTCGAGGCTGAGGGGTAGAGTCGTCTTGCACAACTTTCCGTTTCTGAGGAAGAGAAGTGCGTGCCTCGGGAAACAAGGACTCGCTTTCAAAGAAGAGGTCTCGAGTGTCAGATAAACTAAGTCCGAATTCCGGCTCGTTCTCTTTTCCCTTACTACCACAAGTCGCAATTCCGCCTGGAACTCCAACGCTATCTTCTTTTTCTGACTCCAAAGTGATGTTGGCAGAAAAAATTGACGTGTCAAAATTATCAAAGTTGTTTGCACAGTTGAAATTTGCACTTGTCACGGTAGCATTCGAAACTTCGTCAATATTTGAATTTTGATCAAGGGCTTCAAATGATACGGAAGTAGAAAATGTGTCTTGATTTCCTTTGCCTGTCTCCATATTGAGTGCACACGCAACACAGGAGGCGTGTACGAGCTTCTGGAAGATCTGTTGTGCCATCAGGGGCTCCCAAAACACGGTATCAGCCAACTCAGCTGAAAACATTATTTCACGGTAGTTAACTTTTTCTACCCTATTGGAAAGCAATCAATTGTTGTTAGAGCTCGCATTTGAAAATGAAAAACAGAAAAATACAATGGGCTCAGGGCATAGAAACGGAAAAACTAATCAGCAATTATTACAAATGTGGAAATGTTTCATTTTACTCTAAATTGGCATAAGAAAAATTAATGAAAAACCATAAGAACTTCACTATAAAAGTCAGAGTGTTGTGAAATGAAAGAAACTCCAAGCGTTGTAAACCTCAAGCGCCACACCACACGGGGGAGTGAAACGATTCTCTGCTACATCCAATTCCTCCTATTTAGTAGACATTGCAAACGCCGGGCCCGGACAAGCTCGACAACGTTTCTATTTTCTGTCCTATCATTAATAATCAGAGAAAACTGAACGTTTTATGCACTTATAAGACAGAAAAGTATCACTGCAAATTTCCTAAATGTTTTTAGGGTTCATGAGTGTGAAATCAACAATATATTGGAGCTAATTTGATTTCGGCTCCTAGATTCATCACGAATGACGCAAAATGTCCGACCATTCCTGTGACATCACGATTTCTATAAGGAGGCCAGAAGATATGAGACATTTGTAAAACACGGGACTGAGTTTTGACCTCCCACACAGCAGTCGACTTACTGCATTGCTCTTACATAGTGCGAGGTGTAATTTTTGACCTTGAACACATCGAGACTTTTAATTATTCCAAAATTAAAACTCATAAAATTCCTCATCAAACTCGTGAGTGAAATTTCACATTTTACACATGAGGAAAAGGAAGAAGTGAGGTAATTTTGCAGTCTTGCAGTGCGTTAAATTTTTAGAAGGATAGCCTCATCGACAAGAACTCAACTCCTTTTGGTTAAATGTTTTTCTTAAAAAGAGAAAGATCATAAATTTGATGAGGTTTTGCCTGAGAGCCATTTGATAAAGCATCAAAGTGTAAAATGAGATAAATTTATAGCCGAGAAATGATACTTAGCACAAAAATAATGGTAGGTTGCAATTTTTGCATCGAAGCAACGAAATATAACAGGAGAGAAACTCATAAGCGAGAAATGATACTTAGCACAAAAATGACGATAGGTTGCTCGTTGAGTCATAACGAGCGTCCAGTGAATAAACCAAGGCAAACACTCCTGGGAATAACATCACGCTAAGGTCTTAGCCAAAGGCTAGCAGACAACTCACGACTGATTTGGTGCAGCTCGGTGAGATCGATGGGTAAGAGGAAGCAAAGCACCGCAGGGGGGCGGCGCTTCTTGCTCCGCCTCGTCATCGCGCGGTGGAGGGTTGTGAGTGCACCGCTGCTCTCCAGCCACAGCAGCGCGCTGTGTTCCAGGCTATTCTCTGCCTGATCCATGCTACGCACAAACAAGGAACAAATACATGGTAGAAATGGAGATATTATACTCCAAAAAGCATATCTTTTACTTTGTATTTAGAATCCAAACTCTACTATTGGACATAGGCTATAAGCCCATTAAATTGCTCTATGAAAACAGAAAGCTTCAACATTTACGAAAAAGAAAAAGTTTTGATTTTTACTTTGAAGCTGTCTCCATCCTCGAATGCATTAAATGATAGAAAACTGGCAATGGAACGTGATAATCAGTTAGTACAAGCTTGGCTAAGCTCAAAAGGTGCCTCATTTAGAAAGGACGCATTGGTAAGAAAGCAAGGTCATTTCTTGTCATGTAATCGTTTTTTTGACTTCAGTAAGCGGATAAAATTTAGGTAATGAAATTTTTAATAGGTTTCAGTGATTAAAAACTAAACTTAAGTCTCCTGTAAACTCGGCCAATTTTAATTTTACCTGAAAACGAAGCAAAAGTGATGCGGTCTCTAACTCAACGACGAAAGTGCTTCGGCGACTGCGTAGGGTAACACTTTCTTTCAATAGGTTAAGTTGAAAATCACTTCGATAATTTTCTCACGCTGCTCGGTAAACTTCATTACATTTCAATAGCCGTTAATTTCTTCTCTAGCACTAAACTTTTAAACTATAGAAAAAAGTTGATTGATAAAGGAGAGTAATTACACGGAATCCAGTAATAGGAAGAATTGTGCGTTTATTGCGATAAATGTCTGAACGACATTTGAACGAGATGCATTAAACCCTAATACTAAAGGCAACGAAAACTATAAACTCTTCAGAGCCGGACTTCAGATAGACAGGCGGGCGTTCGACTTGCGGTCTGCGACTGTGCCGTCATAGGAAGCAGGCACCGTGCTCTGTGGAGTCAGTTGCAGTTAGTTACGATTCAGTTCTAATCTTAGGTTTAGTACAGTTATTGTTAAAAGTTGAAAGTTATAGTTTTTAAGTTATACAAGGTAAGTTATAGTTTTTAAGCTATACAAGGTAAGTTATAGTTTTTAAGTTATACAAGGTAAGTTATAGTTTTTAAGTTATACAAGGTGTGTTATAGTTTTTAAGAATGCATGGGTGACGTTGTCCCAAAAACCCAGCTCACGGAATGGCAAGTAATTGGTCGAACATATAGTTTACGAACCTCCAGAGAACTCGTGAGCCTCAGGACGTGCCGAGAAGCGAAGTCAGGCGAGTAGACGGGTGAGCGGTGCAGTCAGCAGCAAAGAAGGCGCCTCAGCCTCTCATCTTCCGTCGTTTCGGTCCTCAATAATAGGGAAGAGCAGCGAAGCGAACGAAATGTCACCGGCGCCCCAGCGTTGGTTGCAGGGGAGATTCCGCCGGCGATGCAGAATGAAGGCTGTCTAGGCTTAGTTGCAGAAGTATTAAGCTGAGGGAACAAGTTTGCTGGTTGGAGGTTAGAGGCGATCTGATCTGCTATCGAGAAATTTAGCGACGTAAGTTTGGCTTGGCTGAAATGGTGCATTCATCTTGTCGTATTCAGAGAAAGTAAGCTACAGTTCAAACCAAAAACAAGCCACCGCTAGAACTGGGTTGTAAAATTTTTTGCAGATCAATTAAATTTAATTTGTTAAATTTACCGTAATTAAATTTAATTTTAAGTTCTGAAGTGCTACTTCAGGTTTATAATTAATCTAATTTAGTCTTAAAATTAAGTTCATGAACTAGAAAGCTTGAAGTTAATAAACGATAAACGGATACAGGAGATCCTGTAAATTTATTGTACATAAACTATGATACATTGAAAGATTAATTACTAAGTAAATTAGGGCTCACCAAAGGACGCAATTGTTCAATTGTGAATTATTTTGACACGAGCAACGTGCATAATAATTACAGAAAAAACTATGGCCGTACTCTATTCCTAAATATTTTTTCTCGTTCTATGAATAAATAGCCCAGTACTAATCTACTTCTCCCGATTCCTTTACCTTTGCACATAAATTATGAAAACATTTAGGGGAATAAAATTACAACATAAACAAAGTTCTCTCGAACGCTGATATGCTTGAAATTACTTTTTTGTCATGAATTTGACATTGAGCTACAGAATTGATTTCAACGTCACGTATCGAGTGAACTCGTTTAAATACGAAAGCAAGGGCACGATGTTTTCCACGAAAATATACCTGTTTTAGAGACTGGTTTCAAAATGGTTTTGTGATGAACAAAAGTTGAAAATTTTTTTTAAACTATAAAACAGAGCAATGTTTTAGAGTCAAAGATTTTTTCAGACAATTTGTGACACTTAACAATTTGTCCGTACTCAGGGATATTTCTTCAGTCCGACAAGTTTTGGTGAGGAGATTGAAGCGAACTGAAACTATTGTAAATAAAGTGCTGAAAAAGAAAGGCTTTCAAATCACGGTATGAAATTAAATAGTTTGGTAATAATTACTTGAGCTATTATAAGGGCAACTGCAGTTCTCTATTTGACGGGTTGTTTGAAATATTCTAATTTTTTTGTTTTACCACAGAATCGATTTAGGAGTAATTTTGACGAGCTCGGATGGCAATAAAACTTGCTTGATATAGTTCATTGCACGTCTAAGTACACTTGAAAATTTCCAACCCAAAGTACGTTTGTAAGTTGATATTCCAGGCAAGCGGGAATTGCCTAGCTACATATAGCCAATTTTTGATAGATTGACAACTTTTCCAGTTTCTATGAGATCGATGGGCAAGAGAAAGCAAAAAAACTCACGACTGATTTGGTACAGAAACACCAGCAGTGTTTACATTGGTTAAAATGAATTAAAAGCCTTTTTAATTTCTAAAATAAATAATTGTAATTATTAATTCACATTTAACTAAGGAAATTATAGATACTTATGCAAAGGGTAAAATAGTTGCCCAATACAGTTTTTTACATGGTATCAGAATCATATATCAAGGCTGTATTGACAGTATGATTTGTTTCTGAGGAAACCATTGAGAGATAGCCATAAGCATTGAAACTTTGGTAACAAATTGATACCTGTTACCAAGTTATCCATTTGATATGTCAAAATTTCTGATCAAGGTACTTTAGATTTTCACTGATACAATGCAATGCTCATCTTGTTCAACAAATTAGAAAAATATCCAAAAAATTTTCAATGGTTCATAGCTTGTGAAACATAAATTGTGAAAGCTACACAAACCAATCCATCATTATTTACAGTACTTGTAAATGGAATCCTTTATAACTATTTCTCTAAACTGGTTGATTCAGAAAGGGCAGAATGTAAAATTGAAAGCAAATAGGTACTCTGTGATGTCACCCAAAAAAGTTTTTTTGTTTCAAAAAGTTAGTTTCTCAGTGGTTTTAACTTGATGAGCTGTGCAAGATCAATATGAAGTTTATAAAGTTAAAACATAAATTAGCATGTATAATAGTTACTCTGTAGTCTGTGTGCTTTCAGTGATTTTAACTATTATTTTTGATACAAAATTCAAAGCAATCACTGAAAAGTGTATTTAGTTAGTAAGATTTGCAAACAAATAATCCTAGTTATTTAGCATTTGATTTAAAGTTGAATTTTTTTTAATGTAGCAAGTAATTTGAAGAGCAGATTTTCTCTCACATGTTTATTGTGCATAAAATTAGCCACGTTAATGAATGGTGCAATTTTTTTTCAACATATGTAAATTAGCTGCATCATTTCACTGTATTTCAAAGTTAGAAGACTTTCCAACACAATGACTCATTGAAAGAAATGGAGAAGTACTTTAAAAACATTTACTCTGAACGTTTCAAGCCTAGGCTCATTCTCAATAAAAAGTCTGCAAATAAAATATTGGACAAGTCAGTACACCCAGAATTACACAAGCACAGAATATCAGCATGAAAAAAAGGAAAAACAAACAAAAAATATAATAATTTATTGGTTGACTATTTTCAGAGGGTATGCACTCTGCATTTTGTTGAAAGAATGACTTATTGATTTCATTCTTAGTAACTGTCCATCTTCTAGAGAGAAATATAGTTCACTCTGTAAAAAAATATCCTGTCTGTGTATCTTTGACACCATCTCTTTGGTTAAATTGCCAATTTTTACTGTTTTTTTTTCAGAAGACATTCCAGCAAAATGTGGATTTTTGGATATGGCTCCTTGACATGGAAAGTTGGCTTTGAGTATGAGAAGAGAGTTGTTGGGCACATCAAGGGGTACAAAAGAAGATTCTGGCAAGCTAGTGTGGACCACAGAGGAATTCCTGAAAAGGTACATTGTTCAAGTGAGCATATGGACTTGCATTTCATCTCAAGTTCAATACCTCCTTGATCAATTAATATTTCTTTTGAATAAATGTTCAAAAGTATAATAAGTTGTACAGAATTGAATGATTTTAACATGAAAGATGATACAAAAAGCTATTTAAATATAGAATTACATTAGTAAAAGAACCATAAATGTTGTATGCCGGAAGTTAATTTGATATTTAATATATTGTTGGACTGTTGATTTTTATGGCTTAGTCCAGTGCATTGTTTTATTCTGTTATCAAATTTAATGATCATGTTTTCTGTGTCTTTCAGCCAGGACGAGTTGTGACATTAATACCAGGAGATATCACGGTAAGTGTTGTTGACTGTAATTTTTAAATTACTTTATTAGTTAATACTGAGCTGTTTTACATTCAGGTGGTGTTCATGAGGTCGGATTTATTAGAATAGTTTACATCGTTAAGACTCGTTATTGACTTTGCGCTGGGCGAGTTCTTTTTAGCTCACAAAGGAGACCTTATGCTGTGAGCTGAACCGCCACAGCTTATTCCATTTTAAACTTGAATTCAACAGTAGGGGAATATCCACAGTGGCTGTTCACGCGATGACATTTTTGTGCAAAGTTCAATGTTGAGCAGCATTTGTTCCATTGCAGGATATTGTGTGGGGGGCTGCATACGAAGTATCAGACTCCATTCTGGATAAAGGCGGCGCTCTCGACGTCAGAGAGAAGACTTACCAAGAGCGACGGGTGGAGACGGTCTACACGGTTGATGGAGACACACTGTGTGCTGTGATCTTCTTCGGCACGCATCAAGAGAACCTAAGGCTGGGACCTGCACCTATCGAAGACATGGCATGTCAAATAGCTGAAGCTCGAGGCCCTTCCGGACCTAATCACCAATATTTATTTAATTTGGCCAAGTTTATGAGGAATGAAGTTCCTTCATGCAAAGATGAGCACTTGTTTCAACTAGAAGAGCTGGTGAAGAAAGCAATGCAGGAAAAAGGAGTCTCTACAACTTGATGTTCGGTAATTTTATTTTCCCATAACCAACCGTATTACATAAGAAGTTTAGTTTTCACTATTGATGTGATACATTAGGCATGCATTTATTTTATGAACATCCTCTATTTTTGTGATAATATAGTCTTAAGAGATACGAAATGAGATGTGCCACTTCCAAAGCAACTCAAGTAAGGAAACTGTTATTTTACACGGTATTTTAACGTATTCTGCTATTCAAAGTTGATCAAAAGCGGGCTTCATGAATACGGAGAAACAAGCGTTACTTGTGACGCAAGTTCAAATCTAAACTTCTGGGAAATTAGACGTTCGACCATATTGAAATAAGCTTTCCTGCAACTTTTTATTGCGTTTTTTTAAATGAAAATGCTAGTGTTAGCCATTGGAAGATCCTTATTTATTTTCGCTCGACGAGAAGCTGCTAAAGGCTTTGATTTTCTGGGTTAGGCAGATTATGTACATACGGAGACTGTTTTTTATTATGACTTACAAGTTAGTTTGCTACTCGTGATTCTCTAAATATAATAATAAAGAGTGTTAAGGAAAATTCATTTACTCCTCTGTGTGCAAGTTATTCTTTCCAAATTTGCTATCACAAACAACTGAATGAAACAATGAGGAGATGAAATTCCAGCTTATGAAGGGTCATGGACAACATATGACTACTAACAAAGTAAATTTCCCTTGTCTTGCGTAGGGGGTCCGTAGTGGCTAAGTGCTGATGACTCCGGTGGAAACGAGCGGATAAACAACTACTAACGAAGGAAGGAATATTACACCTGGGTCTTTACCCAGCCTGACTTAGTTGCCAACTGATGGAGACTCTGGTGGAAACTTAATCCTAAATCAATTATTCATACACCTCGGGACTATACTAGATGTATCAGATTTTACATCAAAGGACCCCAAGTTTGGACTCACAGCAACAACTTTAACAAGCGTAATGCCTCCTAATCAAATACATCCTACGTACTGGCCACACGGTTTCGTTGACCTAACACATGAGTTTACGACAAAATTAAAATACAAGTCATGGTAACGAAAGCTATTACATCTGTATTCAATCTCTTGATAAAAACAATTTTAGTGAGATTATACCGATGATTTTTCGAAAGTTAAACCTTAATTTCATTACGATCATTTAATAAAACTTGACGAGCATGAAACAAAGATTTCAAGGGTATACGAAAGTAGGCTGAAACTTATCAGCGCACCATGAAAATGTTCGTTAAAGATCTCCTTTAAACGGATAAGAAAACAAGTCATCCCTACAATTCTGTAAACGCGTGTAAAGAGTAAATATACACAAAAAATTGAAACATGATGCTTATTGTATGATACTCGATTGTTTTCTTCATGAGTGAAAAAAGTAAAATGAGTCATATTTTTTATTGCTAAGTTCTTCAAGACTAGTCATTATTCACTTCCTTGAGTTAATTTCTTAATCAATTTTCTACGCAAGTCTTCCAGCTCGAAGAAGTTATCAGGTGTTCTTGAATGAATTTCAATTTCCAAGTAACGCCACAAATTTTCGATTAGGCTCAAATTTAGGAACTTGATCATTTTAGTGGACTGACTGCTTTCAGTTAACCATTTTTAAAAATTTCTCACTCACTGAGTATCTGACGCTTCTTTGCTCGCACCAACAAAGCAACCAGTGTAAAAGCTTTCATACGGAATGTGCGATGCGTGATTGTATGGCTAAAAAATAAACTTCTGTTAACAATCATGGTTAAGACGTTCTAAAAAGAATGCGTAAAAATACTGCAAAAACAACCTTAAAAACATTTAAAATCTGAAATTCACAATTTGCAAATATTTTCTGCATTTTTAGGTACAGAGAAACATGCATTGGATACTTAATACCTGTGCATTTCTTGGTTTTCTGTTCACAGTACAATTGGTCACCACTCACCACCGTACCTGTATAGAATTGCCGAATGGATGAGAAGAATTTAGATTGGTTAGAAGTACATTAATGATAATTTCGTATCGTACGATGGTCTATTTCCTGCTTTAACCAGAGTAGATCTGTAATGGAACTGCAATTAAAAATCGAAGCTGCTACTGAGACTTAGAACTGAAGTCATCACCGAACACTGCAGAGAGCGACAGTTTTGCTGAATGGAAGCACATTTACTACACAGAATTATCATAAAGAAATGTTTCCTCTCTTAAGCGGAGGCTTATCTTATTCAAGAGAATTTTGGCGGCACTGGAAGGAAAATTCGAAGAATAAGCGTCAAATGACGCTCTAAGTAATACTGATTCACTAAAGCGAGTCAATTAGCTTCAGATGGAGATACTTAAAATGTCTACGAAGGCATGAGAAAACGAGCAGTTGCAAGTTTACCACGCGAGGTCACATGACATCACTTTTCAGTTTCATTGAAACAATTAGTAATTTACAGGGTTTCATCTTGAAACGATTTATTCTCATAGCTGACAACTCGTGACTTGCCCGTCGACAAACTGATGAGAAAACCACACAGGAAGTTGATGTTTAAATGATATTACATGATCTAGAATTTCTTCAACTCTTCAGGTTGCATCAAACACGTTGTTGTAGAGATTTCGATAGACGATTTGATGCAGCTCATGAATTACACACAACCATGACACTGAACACTGAAACAAACGTTTAACATCTTGATACGTATTACTTTTACGAATAACAAGCCGCAAAAAGTTAAAAATATACGTTGGCAAATAGAAAATGTTTTTAAATATAAGAAAATAGATTCTAACAAAACAATTGCGTCACTTAAATACCTAAAGACCGCCGAAGCTCACACGTTGCACCTGATGAGGTATTGGTAGCGTGCAGGAAGTGAGAAACCAAACAAAAACTTCAATGCATTGAGGGAGGTATCAACGTCTATAAAAAAGTCAGAAAAGATCTCTCGAAATCATCGACATTTTTAAATGTTGGCACGCATAATCACTAAATTTTTTCTAAGACTGTCTTGCTTTCATCATTTACTGCTCTAGTAATTTGTCAACACCGGGTGCTCTCTCAGCTGAAATCACAATAAACAAGTCTTCTCAGTATCTTAAAATATTTGTAAAAACTAGAAACTAAAAATACTCGTCCCGGTTAGATTCAGTGAAAAGAAGTAGTATAACCTTCACAACAATCAACAGCAGCAAGAACAATGAAAACTAGACGTTACATGAAAGTATCTACCCTAAATTTTGTGGGTTATGAAATGGACCAGCGTAAAAGGTAAGAAATCATTGTCACAATTTCCTAGCCTTTTTCCGAATTGACACACAAAATAACACCCATTGTTGGACGCAGACAAAAATTAACATTCATCGTAAACGTCTTCCTTATTAGGACCTATTCCACAGCAAATCTTGGTATGAATCTCTAGGCTACTAACCTAAATATATTTCTATTGCTGGCTATGGATGGCGAATTCACTGCTCGTATATAACGATAGAGGTAGAGAGCTCGACAAAACTAAGACGTTTGAAAATTGCATGAATAATACGATACACTTAAAATAGAAGAAAGAAGCCTAAGAAGAGGTGCACCCACGGAAAAGATATTGCCCATAAGCCCATGCAAACAACTTTCGTACAGTTAATATACAATAATAATAATTATAGGTTCTGTACTGCAATAGTTATAAGTCATGAGCATAATTAAATACAAGATCTTTACTCCCATATTTATAAGTTATGAGCGTAATTAAATACGAGCTACGCGCTCCAATAATTACGAGCTACGTGCTCCAATAGTTTCAGCCATGTGCTTCATTTAGCACCTGTGAGAGAATTTAGCTTGGAAAGGTGAGAGATATAAAGAGATTCAATTCACGGGACTCCCGTAGATACTTCAAAGGGCAGTAAAAATCTAAATTTACATCACTACATTTCATAATGGATAATTTTTTCCGCTTAATTTAGGCGATTATCACAGAAAAACTCAGTGAAGTACACCACAAAGGCGCAAAACTATAGTGTATCAGTAGGAATAGCCTGCTGCTTTAGCAAAAGAAGGTGCGAAGATTTTGGCAAGGGGAAAAAAATTGAGAGAAAAGAATAAGAAATGAAGTCGAGAAGGTAGTTGGCTGCACGACACTCCAGCTTCCGCCATGAGAAAAGGAAAAGAAGAAAATGTAAATACATAATTAGCCGAACTAAAACACTACAAAATTGATTCAACGATAGATTCCTGAGTCCAGCATTGCTGATTTTGAGGAGGATAGCTAGTGTTACGATTGAAAAATTTCATAGAGCAGCAGGGGAGTCATTTCGGCACAACACTACTCAACTTGAAGAGAAAAGTAAGGGACATTAAAGTCTCAAGCAAAACTAAATATCAACAAAAAGCAGCACTGCAGAATCTATCAGCACCAAAACAAACAGGAAAACAGATCTACTATCGACAGTGACCAAAAGATCGAGATCAGCGAAGTGAGATTTTAGGTGTGGAAGATTATCTCAGGAATCTGTCCGTCCTCCACAGAAGTGCCGTTGTTGTTGCCAGCGGCATAGGAGAACTGAAAAGACACGCGGTCACCCGAAGGACATTCCACCACCACCTTGCGCAGGCCTTTTGTGCCGTAGTGAGAGTCAGGACCCTGTAGGAAAGTTCAGTCAACTCTCGCATCTTCCTCTTAACATTTCGGATACACCGGTTACTCCATAAGTAAGCCTAAAACAATGTCATCAAAATGAAATCACTTTTTTGATTTCTTCAAGGAAATACACTGTATTTCCTTGACTGTACACTCGTAGTCCTTCTCCAAAATCAGAAAAAACATAGCTCGTGGTAGTCAAGATTTCAAGATCCTGATTAATTTGATTTATGCAAACGCCGCAGCTATTAAGTTTATAAAATCAACCAAAACCAAGAACCTAAAATGTCTCCTACTACATGAGATGCACAGAACATCAACCTCACATTGAGGCAGTTTTAAAAACAAAGTCTAATACTAACACCAAAAGCATAAAATGTCTCCCTCTCCACGAGAAGAACACAACAACAAAGCTCACATTGAAGCAGTTTTAAAAACAAAGTCTAATACTAAAGCCAATAGCATAAAATGTCTCCCTCTCCATGAGAAGAACACAACAACAAAGCTCACATTGAAGCAGTTTTAAAAACAAAGTCTAATACTAAAACCAATAGCATAAAATGTCTCCCTCTCCACGAGAAGAACACAACAACAAAGCTCACATTGAAGCAGTTTTAAAAACAAAGTCTTACACTAAAACCAATAGCATAAAATGTCTCCCTCTCCATGAGAAGAACACAACAACAAAGTCACATTGAGGCAGTTTAAAAGCAAAGTCTGACCTTTAGGGTGGCATACGCAGTGTAGTTTGTGTTAGGAAGCACCTCGATAGGGTCTGGGAACATGACGCGGAATGTGTTCGTCGATCCGTCAGACGTGAAGACAGTCTCGTTGCTTCCACACACCTGCAAAAAAATTCAGTCAAGTTATAGATACTATAAGGAAATGATATGAACACGTTCACCGAGTTTCTGCAGTTGTAAACAAGTGGTTTTGTTAGGTTATAAACAACAGAATAGGGAAATTGACTTTAACTCTTTGACCGCTGCGTGTGCCACTAGTGTACAAGGAGGAAATTTTCACTATGCTGCTGACCAACCAGTAGTCATACACTCAATCTTCATAAATACTTAATTAAAGCTCAATGAAGTCAAGCCCTAGTTAATGTTTGCTATTTTCAAAATAGCTTACTACAATTGACTTTAAATTTGAGTTGAATATTGAACTTAACTTCAGTTAAACCAATTGCGGCGCACGTGTTAACACCTGCACTACCGTCATTTAACGTCCACTAAAGTCACTTGACGTTCACTGGGAGCAGAGCTTTAACTTAACCTAAAATAAGGATTTATTTCTCCCCTACATCTATAACTGAAGTACCAGACACAGCAGCACTAACTAGTTCTTTCTTGACGTGTGTGAGGGCGCCAATTTGCTACGTCGGCAGTGAACGTGTACTTATTTGTAGTTTTGATTCTTAGACATTAGCTTTTGTTACAACTTTTAATTACATATATAGCAAAAAAAGGCATATGCGTAAGTTAAGATGAATTACAATTGAATTGGACATTGGTATAACTCACTAAGTTACCCTCCCACGACCAACGACCTTAAATGCAAAAACTATTCTAAACTAGTATTTTTTAATATGTTTCAAAATTTTGCCCAAAATCGCAAGTTGTTAATTGTTGAAATATCTAAATTCTCATAACTTTGTATAACATCTAACGGCGCGTACAAAAAACCACGGTTTGAGGCAAAACTTTCTTGAATGATTTCGACATATTCTAGTTCTACATGGATGAAAACTTCTTCAGTTACGAAGGTTATAGCAAAGAAGAACTTCAAAATCGTTTTAATAAAACTTTTCAAGACTCAGCTCATCATCAGTCATGTCTATAAAAACAAAGTATACAAGCATTGAATAAAAAAACGACAAAATCACAAAATTGCTCTTCCTTCAAGTATATTTTGTTTTTACAGACATGACTGATGATGAGCTGAGGCTTGAAACGTTTCATTAAAATGATTTTAAAGTTCTTCTTTGCTTTAACCTTCGTAGTTAAACTGCTTAGCAGAAAAGATATTCCTTCTTGGGCTACTGGAGAATTACTAGAAATTATTTCCATGCAAATTCAATTACTACATTTGTTAATAGTCTGCCAGACTGTATAACCATAAAATATTAACGATGACAATCGATTTCTACTAGCTAGATTAATCCCATCACAATATCAGTTATTACTCTCACTTCCAGGTCATTCGAAGTGTGTGCACTATAATACAATCCCCACGACCAACAAGGCAGACTATGTGCCAAACTTTGCTTGATTATGTTTTATAGATTGATTATAAATGAATGGCACTTCATCTGTTTCTCGATCTTTTTTCAAAAAATATCTCTTATCGTACAAGACAAGGTGAAAGATTATCGTGCAATTGCAGTTTCATATTTTTTAGGAAGAATAAAAATGTATTCTGGCAGTATTGTTGATTTCCCATTTCTGCTACTTACAACCTACCCTAACCAACCGTCATCAACCGCGGCAACGTTGTGAACGTGTTGAGCAGTAGAAATGAGGACAAATTCACAACGAGTCTAGACAAAAATGCTTGTGAAGCATTTCCCAAGACTGTACCTTGCCAGTGAGGGTGTGGATGAGCTGTACGATCACCTCGTACTCTGAAGGGCCGTGAATGGAACCGTACATCCCAAACCCAACCACGAATATCCGACGGTCGACGATGAATCTGCAATTATAAATACCGGATCACAAATTTCAAGCTGTTAGGTTGAGATTAGATTAGATAATGTTAGTTTAAGCCTCCCTAAACGGTAAAAAAAAGAGCGTATCGAAGAGAGGAACGCACCATTTAGAATGGAGATAAGGGAATGCGGAATCTATGCAGAAGAGGCATAGAAACAGTAACTTGAGAAAGAAGTTCATGAAACAAGATAAAAGTTGAAAAGAAAGTAGTAGATGCTGAAGAAACAGTACAGCAGTGAACCGAAAATGGGTGGTCCTTAACATAACAAAAAGAAACTTATTTCAACAAGAAGAAGGCCTACCTAACCTTCAGCTCGGGCCCTCCCACAAATTCCCCGGGGATCGCTAATTCCCATAGATACAATAGTTGTATCCCCCTGTAGAGGGCCAACTTTCACAAATAAAATGTTCCTAATTAAAAGAACAGCTTTATCACTTTTCATTTTTTTAAAGAAAAAATGGAATCCCTGATGGGTGTTAAGTTTACATGAAAATACACAAATTTCAACACGAGTTAAATATGATAGAACTATATGTTTGAGATATCACTGCAGTGGTGGTACTGCATACCCCCTCATGCCTGCCACTGGTCACAAGGGAAGCCTAAGTCCAAAAAGTTTGCTCAGAGAGAAGAGCAGCAAATCTCACAAGCTTCACTACCTTCAGTGACAGGACACAAATATTGCGTTGTATTACAAAAGAATTTTTCTTCAGATGAGCAGGACTCGAGTCATTGGTCAACTACCATTCGTTCACGTGACACAAATATTTTGTGGTACCAGTAAGGGGAAATTTTTCTCCTACAGCAGACCTAAACTATTGACCAACTAAATGCTGAGTGTGCGCCAGTAACCAATCATAAGAGTGCTTTGAGGCTATCGAGTTGAGAATACGATTGTGCATGATGTTCGATAGTTAGCAGAATTTACATTGAACAAGCTAATTAAAAGCCGCTCCTCCAACGCCAAGGCTTGCGAGTGCTCAAGTAGCCATTTCTAAGATCAAATAACAGAACAATTTCAAAAATGAGAAAACGGAGTAACGTTTTCAGCATTCAGTAAGATATAATAACATAAATCACAAATTAAAGCAACCAAAAGATCTAACATTTAAAACAACACCACTTGAAAGTCGTACACTGATGTGTTCTGGCAACTGTTCAGTGTAACTAGGCGTTCAGGACCAGTGAGGCAATTGCACCACATGTCGGGCTGATTGTAACCCTTTCCTCAGTGACTTATGGAGAAAACTTTCCATATCGAACTGAATTTTTTACACGTTATAATGGTAATTTCAATTATAAATTTAAAAATAACATTTTTATCGATTTCCGATATTTTCCTTCAAATTTTGAAGAAGTTTAATTGCCCTAGTCTGAAAATGATGAATTGGATTAAGACGCTCTAACTCGTTTTTGCCGGGCAAGGAGTTCAAGTTCAAATTGAATTTACAGTTCAAAATCCCTCGTGAATTATGGATCAGTTTAGTTTACAACAAAGAATATCAAGAAACCTAACCCAGCAGAAAAGCAATTTATAATTTTTGACGATTCAAGTACCAAAGACACAGAAAGCAATATATGAAGCAATACTTCTTTTGTGAGATGAGAAACAGAAAATAAGCGCGGATTGCAGTCGCCCCTTGGGCCTATAAAGAGTGAACTGTGAGCTCAAAATTCTAATCTTGATATCCTGAGCACTTTCGAAAAGGCTTTGAAAAACAGAGGTTCGAGCAGTTTCACCTTCTCTTGAGAATGAGTTCACAGCATGGTAAGCGGATTAAAAAACGCAATCAAGTGCTTTTTCTAAAACTCATGGGAACTCATGTACGAAACATCAGGTTTGCTAGCTGGCTGAGAAAGCGTGGAAAGCTACCAACTAAGTTCATCAACACACGCTCTTGCAACGGCATTATTATTATAGAACTGTTAATTTACATAAATCTTGCTCAACAATCCTATGCCTCTATGCTTACAAACACCTACGAGTCGAAAATAGCAGTAACACCCAGTAAAACTCCCCAGAACTAAGACAACAAGAACCGGCAGTAACAATACAGGGTAGCACACAACGTCCATGGAGCAAGTGATAACAAGCAATATCTTGTACATCACTAACTCAAAAGAGCCCCTCACATGCAAATATTACAGTAGAAAAATCACGAAATTAAAACTTTGACCGCAACGAGCGCCACCGGTGGCCACAGAGAGAATTTTCATAATGTTGCTGACCGACCTGTAGTTACAAATTCAATTTTCATAAATACATAATTAAATCTAAATGAAGGCAAGATCCAGTTAAAGTTCGCCATTTTCGAAATCACTTACAAGAACTGACTTGAAATTTGAGTCGAATATTGAACTTCAGTTTAATCAATTGCAGTCTAAGTGTTGACCCTTCACTTCATGAATTCTTTGCACAACCAGTAGGAGTGCTGCAAACTATGTATACGTCGCCCACACACGAAGTTTGTTCAATAACTTGAGTCTCGCACGCAAAACTGAAGTAACAATGAACTCTGCATGAAAATAACATGTCCTAAAGTCTTTGCATTCATTTGCTAAAAGCTCTGCATGTAATTTAGTACACAACGCTCATTGGGAAGAAACAACGTCACAACTCAAAATTTTTAAAAATTAACTTATTCATACAGTTTGCCATTTCGTTCTACCTACATATTTTGGTAAAATCGTCATAACTGTACCTTCAAAGTTGACCGAGAGGAAGGATTTCTTATTCTAATCAAAACTGATTCTGTAAAGCAGTTTGTTAAAGTAAAATCACTTCTGAAAAATCAAGAATTTCGACTTGTTTCGTTGTTCTTCCAAATGAGCGATAAGAAACCTGTATTTTTGCGTCACGAGAACAATAACACTGTCAGAAACAGACCTGATGCGGTCAGGAGTGCCGGAGTAGCCCCAGCGAGCCTCGATGCTCTGGAAGCGACACACGGTTTGCTCCTTGCCTGTCATGCAGCACCGTGGCACGTCAATGAAGTCAACTGATGGTTTAGGGTTCACCTGCAACAAACAGGTTATTTGTACTATATTTATTATACCAGCTAATTTAAGATTTCTCTGTCTTCAACAGAGTAATTGCAAGAAAGTGCAGAGAAGGGAACATTCAGGATGCATTATAGAAAACAAGAAATCTGTGCACAATGAGTGCTCCCACACACGATACCCGAAACTTTGAAACAGCGATTTAGGGAGGAAGAGGAAGAAAGACAAAGCAGATCCAGCAATGAAAGCATGACCACTAAAAAAAATAAACAAAGTAGGCACGAACGGCCAAAGTACCGATGGCTTTTCTATAGCTGAGGTAACCTAACAGTATCTCCCCTGGGAGCGTCAGCCCCCACAGCCTAAGATAAGCAAACCTAAATAACTTAAAACTGTTGCCATTGCCATGCCTCCTGAGGAGTGTAATAATTAATGTAAGATTCCTACTCAATCCACTCTGTTGTCGCCGAATGGGAAGGCAAGAGCATGGTTATGGAGAGCAGTTGAGGCTCTGTATATCTAGCAGCTATTTTTCAAGGTTCAAATCCAACTTTTTGTCTTCATGAGAAACCAACCCAACACACGCTAAACAATATGTTCACAGGAGCAAAAGCTATTTGGATGTGTGCATTGGAATAATTCCAACTAAATTAGAAACTAACCAAATTTTATCAACAGAATACATTCAATTCAGAGGTTAGAACACTCACAAGGTCGAAACGTCAACTATATATATTGCACTAAGTTCAAGCATATTTCGAAAAGACCTCGAAGTAATGGATCGAAATATTTTTAATGCAGATTTTCAGTTTTTTGAAACTTTTTAATTTTTTTCTAGTACTACATATTTTGCATGTGACAAAAAATTTAGAATTATTTTCATAACTTGAAATACGTTAAACGAATCTCATGAAACAGGACTTTATAGATAAGAATGATCAATTTTTCATCGGGACACGGACACTGCTATATCCTGTTGAAATCACCTGACACAGACAGAAGCGCCCACAAAAGGAGAGGAGTGCTTACGGAGAAGTAGAGGAAGAGCTGCACCACTTCAGCGTCGGTGAGAATGCCGGACTGTGCAGGGCCTTGTGCGAACTCCTCCACGCTCATCAGGGGGAACCTGACAAGATGTGAATCTCGTCGTCAGCATGGCGTTACACTCCTAAAATGAGTCGCTAATCGTTAGCATAAGATCACAAAAAACTGCGCACTGAGAAGTAAACTCCACGAACTATTTTGAATGTCTCCACCCAATGAGTAAGTTATGAGCAGTAACAAGAAACTTTGAACTCTTCCACGCAACGGACAAGAGATAAATAAACTGGAGCAAGAAGGTTCATGACATTTATTGTGAAGTGGTGATAAAATGAGAACTTGAGTGCAATGAAATGAATACAATTGAACGTGTAGCAGCATGTTGTGAAATACAACGCAATGACACAATTTGTACCAACGAAAGCAATCTTTTAGGAATACAAAATGAAGACTTGAAAAACACAGACAACAAAACTGCAATGCAAGCACTCTCCATTAATATCTCAAGCCAAAAATGGCAATGCAAGCATTTCTTATTCGTTTTCCTTAGCCATTCAAATCATTAGCAAAAGAATGTCAGATGGACCATGAAATTACTAATTGACCTTTGTTGCTAACAGTAGAAGCCGAGCATACTTTCCTCAATCACTTTAGGATGCGCACTGTACCTCACTTCTTTCCTTACCGATTAAAAAGTTTCACTTAAATGGCATATACATTTGGTGACCCTACATAGATTACTGTATTATGCTTGACTTGGCAGTCATACTATTTACCAAACGCCACAATACAGAGAAGTACCAAGCCATTTTGAACTAAGGCAGCGCGCTACGTAGCATTGTCAAGGTCACAACTGAGAATGAGTTTACAAGCATTCCAGTACTTAGCTTCTTCTCTTCTAATAAACTAGTATTTTTTATTAGGTTTGAATACCTAAACACCATTACAACGTGGCTTTTAGGAAACCAACACAGCGTGGCTTTTAGGAAACCAACACAGCGTGGCTTTTAGGAAACCAACACAGCGTGGCTTTTAGGAAACCAACACAGCGTGGCTTTTAGGAAACCAACACAGCGTGGCTTTCAGGAAACCAACACAGCGTGGCTTAAAGCCACCCAATAAGGCGTGACTTAAAGCAAACCAGTAAAGCGTGGCTTAGAGCAACCCAATATGGTGTGGCTTAAAGCAAACCAATAAAGCGTGGCTTAAAGCAACCCAATATGGTGTGGCTTAAAGCAAACCCATACAGCGTGGCTTAGAGCAAACCAATACAAGCTGCCACTTACCTGATGAGTTTGAGCGCGTGTCCCAGCACACTGCGCTGCTGTCGCCCGCTCTGCCCACAGCCTTGTCGTCCACACTCGGCCTCAGCCCACCTGCAAGTTTGTTTGCAAAAATAAATAAGAATCAAACAAAATTTTGACAATCTAAGCAAAGAATCGTACCTGGTCTCTCTATTGAGAAGTACAGGTGTGATATAGCGTACAGTATCTTGGTGCGGCGGTAGAAGTGAACCGGTAAGATCTGTCATGCCTTGCACTAAAGTGTTAGACCACAAAAGAGCCGGCTGTTTGACAGCGGATGCAAACTTTAATGGTCGCGCGAGCGATCCTGACTCACTTTCAAACACTTCTCAACAAAAGAATTGTAACCAGTTGTTTACAAGAATTGAAGGCTGGTCATGCAATTCATTCTGAAACTATTACAAGGAAATAATTCTTTTAGTTCAGATCTGGAAGACAGTAGATGCCAAATATAGAAGATAGAATACATCTACTAGAAAATGGTAGATGCCAGAAGCAAAGTAAACATGTTGATACTGAGCTAAACATTCTTCATCTCTTTAACTTTCTCTAAAAATTACTGTCACTTGCTTGACTGTGCTGTAGTCCGTATCTTTTACAAGAAAGCCACAGAAATATTATAAATTTCCTACCTGGAATAAGAGAACATGGCTTTATCTAAGTAACTTGTGTTTTGACACAGTGTTCGATGAATGAATTTCTACGCTTAAAAGCACTTCACCAAAACTCATTAGCCATATCCTATGACAACTTGTACCTATTTCTTAAGAACTTTACTGTATTGGTTTACTAAAGGGGAGAGAATTAGGAAAACCGTGTAAAGCTCTTAGTTTTATAATTGAAGATCCAGAAGTTTTAACCAACAGGAAGTTAAACAACATATTTGAACGTACTAATTCAACATGGTTAACGATCTAATCTCATGTGTGCAAAGGATTATTTCCTCTGTGACAACTCTAAATTCTTAAGAGCTGTATTGCACTGTTCAACACTATGACCAACAATACAATTTCACCTAGACTATTAACAAGTCATAGTTCTTCATAGCTTTATTGCATTGATGAACAAATCCGACATGATATGCACAGAGAATTCACGTTACCTACAATTGAGCCCAGCTCAGGCACTGGGGACAAACGACGTCGCTCACCGGCACACGGCACGGAAGAGATGGAGCTCCTTGATCCTGAGGGTGTCTCGCTGCAGCACCTGCGTCAGGGTCTCGTGGTCGATGTCCGTGAAGCCCTCGGCCACAATGGCCTCGGCAGTGCACTTATCTATCGTCTTCAGGCACATCGCCGCCAGCTGCGGCTCGTCAAACAGCCGCGCCTGCATGGCAAAAAATTGACGTGTTCATGATACACTTATTGCATGATTTTTGCTCCAAAATGAATAAACAGGTGAACATACGTCAGGTAGCCTCGTATTATGCCTCTAAACCCTCGTTTTTTATGTGACTGCTCAAAAAAAGAATTTACTTCACGATGTTAGAACATGAAATTAATAAATTTGAGAGACTCTATAACGGTAGGCTACCAGAGCCTCTTACAGAACAGCTAATGTCACCAATAGTGCTGCTCTCCCGATATCTATCACGGCACAAAATTCCAGAATCCGCTGAATTCAAAGCTTCAGTATACATGAGTATCAGTCAACTTCCCACAAATTAATCATCTCTTGACACTAACACATCAGAAAAGTAGTCGCTACTAAATTGCTGTCAAGTAAGCAAGACCTGCGTGAGGAGCATGAAGGCGTTGTCGGACGACAGGTTTGTTTTGAGGAAGTCGACACAGCGCCGCTCGAGGGCGGGCACCGCGTACTTCTTGGCCGTGTACAGCACAGTCATCACTGTCTCGGGGCCGATCTGCACTTCATCACTGAAATGTAAACCCTGTTTTAAAAACTGCATTTTAAGTGGGAAGATTGATTGATTGAACGAAAGTTTTCACTTTCCTCACCACAACAAAGATTTTCAAAGAGAGCACAATTTAGTGTGGAGTTAAGGGAACGTAGAATCTATGTACAATGTGCATAAAAACAGTGAGCTGAGAAGGAAGTTTGTGAAACAAGAGGAAAATTAAAGGAGAAAATAATATGTGCTGAAAAACAGGACCGCCGTTAACCGAAAAAATATGGTCGGTAACAAAACAAAAAACCTATATTTCGACAAAAAGAAGGCCTAACTAACATTTAGCTCAGGACCTCACATATCTTCCCTAGGAGTGCTTATTCCCATAGACACAATAGCTGTCTCCTCCTGAGGGGCTTAATTGGGAAGTTTCAACAGAAAACTTACAAGCAACCGTGAGATTATTGTTTGATGCAGAACGCATTTTGAGATGGCAAAAAATGTCAGCAACAACTAAAATAGAACAAAAAGTGCTGCATCATACAGTACCTGGCGCGACCATGGCACAATATTGTGTTGTTCTACCAAAAATAAGTAGAATGCTACACTTAGTGGAGGGCATCTTATGATGTCAATAACCTTTAATTTCACACATGAAATGAAAAAGCGAAAATAACGGAGAACTGAGCCAGCCAACAAAACCAGACCAGCCAATGGATTCTCTCCTATCTTTCCTCCCTGAATTACAGGTCAATTTCATGGTTTCACACGCGATAACTTGCTGTTGTATTCATAATGCTGTTACTAGAAAATAATTGAAGTCCAGCAGAAAGTCCCTTTTCATTTTATAGAATTCAGAATTTAATTTAAATGGAGATCACAGACGAAAATGAAATGGAATGTAATTTTATTTTTTCTCTGCCAATCGTGCCAACCCTTCATTGTTATTGGAGTCAAATTTTAGATATTTACATACCTAAATTGGAAAAAATTCGTGGATTTTCAATTTATTTTTTAATACACCCTCACATACCACCAGAATCCATGTGGAAGTTAACATTAACTGTACTGATTCTTAGAGTGATATGCGCGACATTCTTGATGAAATCTTCAATTCTTTGGTCTGGTTTACTCACTATGAAAACCTCAAAGAAATAATAGTCCTTTATATTGAAATTCAGTGTTGAAAAAGCTTGTGAATATTTACAAATTTGAAAAGGAAGAAGTGTGCTGATTGTGAACTTTGATATACGACAATGTAGGTCAACATTTTTGCAAGTTAAAGGCAGAAATAGTCAGTTAAAACCAAGAGTCTGGGAATCAAATTTTCAAAAAAATAACTCATGCTCTAAAATTATCGCCTATGAAAAAAATCAGACTGCTACTCTCCAAAGCAGTTCTATAACAGGAACTATTTCCTTCCCTTAAACTACTAGAACTAGTGAAGATTAAATTAGATGTTAGTTCAAGCCTCCCTAACCGCAACAAAGGCATTCCAAATCGAGGAAGGAGGAAGGCACCATTTAGTATGGAGATAAGGGAATGTGGACTCTATGCACAAGGAGCATAGAAACAGTAAGTTGAGAGGGAAGTTCATGAAACAAGATAAAAGTTGAAGGAGAAAGTAGGTGCTGAAAAACAGGACAGCAGTGAACCAAAAAAAAAAGACAGTTCTTAACATAACAAAAAACATTTTATTTCAACAAAATGAAAGCCTACCTAGCTCTCCACTCAGACCTCACATTTTCTTCCTGGGAGTGCTAATTACGTAATAGTACAGGTACAGAATAGCTTAGTGGAAATTACTGCACTTGAGATACCTGTACAGGAAGCTTAGCAGAGCTAGGAAAGCCTGCGGCTCAACGTCAGGAAGGTGGATGACCTGCTGTTGAGACGCCAGTTGGCCGTTGAACATGGCATCAAACACTGCACTTCCTGCGGGGTCAGGGTTCGAGAAATTATCAGGGATGTCATTGATTAAACGGTCGCATTGTTTGCAACACTCAATTCTAAATATTGAAGTTCACCTTACACACTAGCTGATCTTCAAGGGCACTCGTGTTGAAGGTTTTCTCATTGAATAAATGGTTCCATTGCGTGTGACAATCAATTGATTGATTATAAATTAGTTTTAGCCTCCCTTTATCCTAACGACGATGTTCAAAGAGAGAAAGGAGGAAGGCACCATTTAGTGGGGAGTTAAGGAAACGTGGAATCTAAGCACAAAGAGTGTCCTCGTAAGAGATCCCGTGTGCATAGAAACAGTGTAAAAAGGAAGGTTATGAAACAAGATAAAAATTGAAAAAGAAAGTCAGAGGTGCTGAAAAACAGGGCAGCAGTAAACAGAGAAGATGGTCCTTAACAAAACAGAAAACATTCTATTTCAATAAAAAGAAGGCCTACCTCACTCTCAGCTCAGGACCTCACCTTTTCCCCTAGGGAGCACTAATTCCCATAGTTTCAATAGTCGTATCCCCCTGAGGGAATCGCAAAACTCAAATTCTAAACATTCAAGTTTATCTTACACATTGGCCCAACTCCAGAAGCACGCACATTGAACCATTATTGTACGTTTTTTCCTCACTCCGTTTTAGCTTGATGGGACCTTGGCATCCAGGGCAACATTAACTGAATCAAAACTTATGTTAATTCAGTGATGCATAAAAAAAGATCCCAAACAAAGGAAAAAAACCTATTTCATTAAAAAAAGGAATGCCTACCTAGCTGTCAGCTAAGGATTGCACAAATTACACCTGGAAGTGCTAATTCACATGAATACAATAGTTGTATTCTCCTAAAGGGGAAAAACGACCATCAAGAAAAGTTGCATTAGCTGCTGAGCTGCAATGACAGGTAATCCATGCTTGCCAGATCTGAAATCCTCAAAGTTGCACTCACTGAGGACTCTTTAAATGCAACACCAACTCTCACTAACCTTCTACTCAGCAATAACATGTTCTTACAATGGTTTGAATTTATACTTCATGTCACTATTATGGATAAATGGATGCACATCAGGAAATGGCATCTCTTTACCTTCAACTAAATAAAAATTACATTTAATTTGCCATTTGAAGTTCTTTATGAAAGATTAATTAGTTGCTTTCAAATTCATTTCACTTATTATATAAGACTTGAATAAGTCTACTCAGTGAAGACTGGGTTAGCAACAGCCAAAAAAGTTTTACAGAATCTTGTCCAAGGCAAATAAAAAGAGAAAGCAAAAAAATCTTAGAGATAGCATGTGATTCCACTAAATAGGTAATTTCAATTTATACTAGCAGAGGTACTAACCAAACAGTCTCCCCCTGGGGGCCCCACTTGCAATAGTATAAGATAGAAAAATCTTACTCTCCCATAACAATGGTCTATCCTTGCTCCTAAAGGATTTAATAGACAAATACAAACAGATTTGGAGAATTACTCAAGAAGTGTTGTGGTTCATCCAACTGTAAATAACCAAGCAATTCTTGATGTAGATTATAAAAACATATTAAACAAAATACAAATACCAATGTAAACAGACTCTAGAAGGACTTCCCCAACAACATAATATCATGCTGAACTCGTTTAGAGTAAACTATCATTTTTCATGTTATATGAGGGACTAATTAAGGAAACATGGATCCTTAAAGTAAGAAGGGTATATTACCACAATATATTCCACCTATAACAAGTAGTAGATGAAGTAAAATTGCCATGCCATTAAACTACAGATTGCTGCAACAACAGAATCCAAAAACACTCTCCAGTAAACGCACCTACGGCAAGAACAAACTTGTGCGCAGGAATGATTTGCTCTTCTTCACCCCTGCCCACCACAAACTGGACATCACTCAGGATCTCATTGTTGAAGAGAAATGCAAACCTGCCAAATTGAACAAAAAAATGTTAGACCTCCTATGAAAGGAATATTATTTGCAAGTTGGCTTTCAGGAAATATAACAAGTAAATCAATGCAATATCATATATTAGAAAGAAGTAGTACAAATAAAAAATTTTCAGTTCAAAATCCAAGAACCAAAACTGTACCTAGCGAGTGGCAAGAAAGTACCACAAAGTACCAACAAAATCCCTCCTCTCTTTAGGGTACTAACAAACTTTTATTGCGTTAGGAGATGAGACTATGTGGATGCCAATCAACCTACATACCGGTTCTGCTGATGACCTACATCAGTAGAAGCAGTAGATTGATTGGCATCTACATAGAATCTAATATAATGAATGTTTGTTGCTTGCTCACTTGCCTATTAGTCATGCTCTCCCCTTGTAAACTGGATACCTAAACACTACATATCAACTGCAAACATTTGTTTTCCTGAGTAGCAAATTATTTCTAGATTAGATGTTGGTTGAAGCCTTCTTAACTGCAACAAGGGCATTCTAAAGAGAGGAAGGAGGAAGTCACCATTTAGTATGAAATTAAGAGAATGCAAAATCTATGCCCAACATGCAGGCTGTAGAAAATGATGGTATGTGATATTTTCATCAAATAAATCTTCCAGATGTTGATATGAAACAAAGATATCCATCTTAATAGTACCCACAATTAAAATATTCTTGTACTTGTGCATCTGTAAAACTCGTATCTCAGATAAAGTTATTAAGAACGCTCAAGAGGGTGATAGAGAGACCTACCAAACAAACAAACAAGCAAGCAACAACTGTGTTTGTATAATTTAATTGTGGCTAAAGAAGTTCTTGAACAAATTTGCTAAATATTTTTCCAGACAATAAGTTGCATTTGTTTGAAAAAAGATTCAAATTTCAATAGACAAAAGAAAGCAGATGTCAGGTTTGTTATATCTATATCCAAAAATACTTACTATCCATTATTCATATCTAGCACTCATCATTCATGTCTAGCACCATGATGTGCAATGAACTAGCTGCCAATGTAAGCTTTAAATAACAATCTCTGCAGCAGGTGAACAAACCTTTCCTTCACAGTAGTTAAGGTAGCCTGCCAATTGTACATAGGACCAGCCTTAGCGTTGTGTACAGTGACTCTCTGCTGCTGCACTTGATGTGACATATGATGCTGTTGGTGTAAATCAGGAGCATCTTCAACAGGAGCAGGTAGGTTGTGCAGATCAGCCCCAATGGCTCTCATTGGCATCACTTCATTTCCCGAGTTACTACTGCTGGACCCATGGTCAGGGCCAACATTACTGGAGAGAGAGCTAGAAGCTGTGCTGCTACTGCTGCTGCAGCTTACCAGGCTAAGGTGAGATGTGGATCCAGTGGAAGTTCCAGAGCAAAGAGCAACAGAAACAGGATGAACTATTCCCAATGAGGAAACTGGTAAAGCAGCTGCTAGACTGCCTGATGGAATATTAGATCTGGAAATAAGGGAAGGGCAGCGTTCTGAAGTAATAGGCTTTGAACTTGCCATATTAGATGGGCTACCGTCATGACTGGAAGCTTCACGAGTACTTGTATAAGAATTGTCTGCAACAGCTACAGCAAATGCAGATTCAATATTATCAGGATTAGAGTCAGTAGCAGCACTTGACAGCAAGCTCATTAAATTAGAGGATTTAACTCCATCTTTCATGGGAGGTATACTAGATGGTTTTGAACCAATTAATCCACTGGTACTTTTTATGATGGATGCAGCCATAGAACTACCAGCAGGCCAAGAAGAGAGATTACCAGAGCATGAAAAGTGACCCTGAGTTGAAGTCAATATATCAGGATCATGAGCATCTCCTGCTAGGACATTAGGAGTGGGAGGAGGTGGTGGTGGAGCACTTGCTGAAGGTGACAGAGCATCTTCACTGGGTTCTGCCATGTCAGACTGAGAGCTTATGCCCTTAGAACTAATTTTTAGACACTTATCAGGTACTGCTGATTTTGAAACTTTCTGAGAAAGAACACCTGTTTTCTTAGAGACAGCTCCAGTTCCACGTGAAACAGAACTACCAAATGTTAAACAAGAGTTATTTGACTTGATATCATCAGAAGTATTGACAGCATCTGTCAGTGACAAAATCGAATCATTTTCTTTCCATAAATTGTTTTCAAGATTTAGTGCAGTGGAAGGAACAACTGATAGTGACCCAAAGGACACACTCAGAGAGTCATCAGTGAGTGCAGATTGAGAGAGCAAAGAAGAGTTGGGACATAGAACTGATGCAACATCATCAGGCAGGTTTGGGATGGGCTGGTTCACAAGTTCATAATTTGATCCCATCTCAGCAGGTGCGTGAGTCTCTGGAGGAGGCACCCATGAAGGCCACGACTCAGCTGCTGCAGGGTCTTCTTGCTTTGAGTTTTCTCCAGAAGCATTTTCATTGCCATTGCTGTCAGATGACATTCTGGAAGCCCAATAGTAACTTTTCAAGCAACAGAGTTTGCAAAATTACTAATGATGTTTGCAAACATTTAAAGCAAGCAGCAATGCATTATGTGTCTATCTGAAAAAAAAAGGATAAGTAAGCTTCATTACCAAAACTTTTAGAAATTATTGAGGATACTAAGAATTTACACTTAAGTTGCATAATCTAAATTTTACAGTGTTAAATAAAAAAATTTGCCTAACATTCCCAACAAGTTCAAAAAGATTAACAACTTTACCTTTAAGACTTTGGACATTTTACTGACATAACTATCTTTTTCACATGGAAGCTTTCATTACAAGAAACAATTTGCAATGCTGTAATTTTGATGACAGACACCTTCTAAGCCTTGGATGCTGCTGCTTAAAGTGATGTGTTCTTTTTGGGATGATAAACTAACATACACACTGTTTTTAGTAAATGACAAACTGATTTAGCCTGCCTCAAGGTACCTTCAATTTGTGAATGATAGAATTACTTTCCGTGCCAAACATGCTTTAATGAGTCACAATCTTCCATCATAGCCTAGTTCTTTTAGAGAAATTTATTAAAAAACATCTTAATAAAGGATTGTAGCAGTAGATTTATTTGAAGGTAATACAAATAAAAATATCTAGAGAACTGTTAGTGAAATTACTATTTTCAATATAATACATAACTTCATGAATAAAGAATAATTTGTTTCATCCAAGTAATCAATTGTGCTGTAGACTGATCATCCTTAATATGCAGGTTGTTTAGACATTAAATAAAATTTACACACCATTAAATTCCTGAAGGAAAGGTTTAAAATTACCTGCATTCTCATGGGTTTACTAAAAAAAATGGTGAAGTTACGTTTTGTGCAAGAAATTTAATCCTAAAAAATGAACACAGAAATCATGACAAATATTGTGATAGAGGGCTATCTCAAGAAAAAATACATATCTGTAGAAATACTAAGCAAAGATCTCCTGAAAGTTGCCCATCTGAAATCAAACTGTTTACCTCAGGTATTAAATAAAACCCCTGCATTGTAGCAAACTTTACTTGCTCCATTTACTAACCTTTAGCACAAAATGTTTCATAAAAAACTTTTCCCTAAGACCTAAAGAGTAAGTTTAAAAACAGGTAAATTGAATTAAAAATAGAGAAGGAAATACCTGCTGTACAATATATTGACTTATAAGATGAACATTATCTTGTGTGAATGAAATACTACATTAATTATTCCTTATAAAATGGAATAAATGCAACTTTTCTACAAAATTTCTTCAAGAATTAGAATGTTATTGAGTTAAATTTCGGAGCAACTAGGTAATAAATGAAATCACACAATGTTCAGCATCACCTTTACTAGATGGCAAATATTTATCCACAATATAAAAGCACATATAACTTGATTAAAAATTTAAAATGAGTAACAATGAATGCTGACAAAAAGTTGCCTCTATCTAGCTTTCATACAAAAAAGCCATGGATTGGAAAACCTAGGTTAAAAGGAAGAGGATGATGTGAAAACTAATTTGTAAACTATCTTGCAATGCCCATGCAAAGTTAATATTTTTGTCAGGTCAAGTAGATGATTAAAAACAAATAGGTAATATTTTTATCCCAGGCAGCTTTAAAACTGTGTACAAAGCCAAGCATGGTTGAAGCTAGCCATGCCCAAGAAAAGTTTCATCTATAGCCATATACAAGTAAGGTCTATAATTTATCTGTTTGGAAAAAACCATTTGCAACTAACTCTATCAGGCAGACCTTTTTCATTTCAAGAGCAGTAACCTAACAAAATTCTGTCATGGATTATGCAGAGGCTTTAATTACAATTTTAATGATCAATTTTTCATTACTTTACATTGGGCCCTTTTTGACAAAGATTTTCTTATTACTTCAAGTTGAAGGATTTTATCAGGGGGCACATGGTCATTGTACAGTTAAATTTAGGATAATCATTCATCTCAAACTCATAATTATTTGAAATATTTGAACTTGTGTTTGTGAAACTGATATTTTTAATCCAAAATGCAAGTTTTTTTTATACATTCGAAAAGTTGTTCAAAATAGGATCAATATTGAATTTATTGTTGTCAACAATTTTAATAATTTTGTTGCCACATATGGGTAATATGGTACAATTGAAGACGGTTTACACAAATGACATTGTGCTTAGTTTTCAAGATATTTAACTTTGAAGTTATTGGAATGTTGCTTATAAAATTGAACAAACGGACAAGTAAATAAGCAGAAATGCGGTTTTGAGGTAACGATAGGTGAGGTTAGGTTAGTTAAATAAACTAACCTAAGTAAACCTAAAATAACTTAAGTTAACCATACCAAGGCCCATGTCTCTCGTCAAGAAACTTGGCGTGTTCCGTGTCCACGAAGCGCCAGAAGAGCCATTTCAAAACTGCCATTAATGCTATTCTTACATGAACATTATTTATGCTATATCTCAAAAACTAAACATTTGCGAGGACACAATCACTAGTGTAAAACGTCTTAAAATGTCTCCAATTACCTAAATTTTGCAATGAAATTATAAAAGTTGTTGACAACATTAAATTCAATATTGACCTAAGAATCTTGCAACTATCTTGCATGTACAACCAATGCATTTGATAGGCCTAAACCTTTTTTACCATAAAATTTATTGCTCATCTTATGCCTACCTTTTATTTATAAAATATTAGAAAATTAATACTTCAATATGATATATTCTCCCATTAAATAATGCTAAATAACTTGGGCAAGTTTATTATTGAGTTCTTGAAGTGGTTGCGCTGGGGCTTTGGGATTGTTCTTACATGCTAAATTTTTGACACACATTTAGAACTCTAATAAGAAATAAGACAAATCACAGTTACAGACTTAATTTACTCTTTATGTGACAGAGGTATCTGCACATAAATAAAATTCAACTTCGGTTGCAACTTTAAGCCAATAATGAAGACATTATCCAAGATTACAAATATAAAACAAGTCCTTGTCTTAAATAACAATAAAAAAAGGAGGACATTAATTAGTGTTGTTTCAAAAGTATTTATAACAGTCTAAGTAAACTCGTTTTGAACAGAAATTCAGACAGTTAATTTAGCTGAAATAGTAATCAGACAAAATACTGAGGCTTTGCAAAAAATTCACTTTAGTTTTTCGGCATTCAAAGACTCAAACGAGCACATTTGCTAAATTATAAGCATTGCACCAAAAATTTCAATTGACTGATACAGAGTTAAGAACAAGAACTCGATAATTCACTCGTCTTTTCATCCCAGGCATGATAGTAATAGGTAATGAATGTCATTAAACGAGGCTGTGAAATGAATGTTTTAAAGTTAGTCTCTTCATTATCAGTACGGATATGACGTCTGGTTTTTTATTTAGTTACTGCTATCATTGTTCACATTTTATTAATTACCAAAAGTGTTCTTATTACTGTTACAACTGTTTTTCACTAAATGACCTCAAAAATGAATGCGAGTTGATAAACTGGAAAATTTTTTGTTTTCTTTATGTTTTCCGTAAATTTTTAAGATTAAATTATAAAAATATTTTTTCTTGAGCAAAAAAAATGATGAAACAACTAAAAGTAATAATTTCATTTAAACGCACATTTGTTTCAGTGTAATTACAATCGCATTATCTTAAGATCAGTAGCGTTCAACTATACTACAATTTGTATATCCTTCTATATCAAAACTGCACATCAACAAAAAATTTAAAAGATTTTACTTTGTTTTACTACGAGTTACCTTATGCTCTCTGTTATGAAGCTGTAAGTATTATGAAATCTAATGAAACTGAAAAGGCAACTCGCCTATTAACAATGATTTTCTTTGAAAAGAAAGAAAGAATTTTTTTTTATTCCCAATAAAGTATTCCATGAAATGTTGATACATTGGTTTTTAAAACACCTTAACATTAAACATCCCTATCTGATAATAACACATTGGTATCGTAATACTCGTGTAAAATGTTGAATCAAAAAATGATTGATAGAAAAGCACGTTAAAAATGAGTTCCTTTCCTTTGCCTAATCTGATTTTGACAGTGCATTTGAATATGAGTTACTAAGAGAACACAATCCTCGTAACGCTTAGTTGAAAATGTATTCGTTTGCGCACATTTAAATTGAAATAAGGCAAAAGTCGCGTTTAAATACCATAACACAGAGACCCTTTAATTGCTATTCATACATGGTTATCGTAATACCCATGTTAATCAAGTGTTGAGACAAATGATTTAGATCCTTAATTGCTATTCATACATGGTTATCGTAATACACATGAAAATTGTCGAAAACATGATTCGGAGAAAAGCACAAAAAATGAGTTCCTCTTTGTCGCGGTAGTCGGATTCTGGTAATGCATTTAAAATACAGGTGACTAAGGAAAGCATAATCCATGTGACGCATTGCTGAAAACCCTCTCGTTAGTGAGTACTCGTATTGAATTCTGAGCAATCAGAACATAGGAACTAGTGATACGAGTGTGAGGGATTAATGTTAGAAGGAAAATGAGCAAATTGGATTGATTTTGCGTCTAGAACTATGAGGTAGGTAATCGGGATTTGAGACAGTTTTTCATATGGACGCATCATCTACTGTGCCAAGTGGAGAGCTTCGGAAAGAACATAATCACAAAAAAGTTCATCGGATTCAAATAGATGAGAAGGATCGTTGTACAATACAAGCCATAACGTTTGCATCACTCCTGGGACAAAACGAGAAAGTCAAAACTGGCTAAGATGAAATGAAATATTTTCCAATAACACGAAAATTAAATTTCATATGCGAGTTGATAAACTGGAAAAATATTTGTTTTCTTTATGTTTGCTATAATGAAAACTCTTTGAAGCTTTACGCACTCGTGCTGTATTTGATGCGAGCCCGTTTTACAACAGCGTTCTCATTTTTTAAAGTTGCAATATTTTTCCATATCGTAGATTGTGTTCAAGAAAAAACATCGCTAATTGTTTGGGGGTGTTGTTACAGAAGGTAATTTTTCCAAGGAAGAATCCATACTTTGAATCCAAACCACTAGTGTTTTTCCACTCGCAATTAAACTAAATATTAATACTAGTTGAAAGTACTATACTTCTATGATTATCGTTTTATTTTTCCCCGACCTATCTCGTGACACTAACACAAATGAGTTATCGATATTATTCAAATGCATGTGATGTAAAGCTAGATGTTTGACTAATTTATAAAATTCAGAAGCTGGCTTACCAACCAGTCTTGAAATTAAATTACAGTCAAGTTTCCCTTTCGTGAATATTTTTTAAAATTTAGCAATATGGATCAGAATTCACTTCAGAGGAAACTGCTATTATAAACGGAATGATTGTTTATAGCTGCTTTAGATATGACAAGTTAGCGGTTTCCTTGTTTTTGTGTTAACGTTTGTGAATGCATCAAAAATTTATAACCATGAGTTGTAGTAGCGTAAACATCCATTACTCTTGCCCCCTCAATACCTCAGCGTAGAAGCTGGCAGATTTTATGAACCTAGTGCCGCCGTCACACGGAGACCAAATGGTAACATTTCATCAAAATCATCTCCACAGCGGCACTAGTCGCTCTGTCCAGGACACGAAACAATCAGATTTCAGCCTTAGTTTGACCAAACTGGTCTCAAACTAAGGCTGAAATCTGACGGATTCGAGGAGCTAGACAGACCGAGTAGTACCGCTGACACTGTAGAGGATTGTGACGAAACGTTACCATTTGGTCGTCGTGGTCGTCGAACAATTAATTTTTAGCATCGTGGTCGCCTTCGTGGTCGTCGAACAATTAATTTTTAGCATTATCAATTTATTTTTGGCATGTGGTCTTCGCATATTGAACTCGTATTTGATAAATTCATTTTTACTTACTGTTATATCTCAGGATGTGCATCGTAAAGGAGGCACAGCCGGATGTCTTTGTCTCGCTGGGCTTCGCATATCTCGGAGCCGGAAGTGTCATGAACGGCCGGAACTGACCGACAGAAGTCCTTTATGGCACCTTGCCTTTACGACCTTTACAACCACCGGAAAGTCCTTGTTTGACTTCCGGGCATTGATAGTTTTAAGGAAGGTCTGTCACCGACGGAATCAGTACATTATTAGGAGCGTTGCTGTGCGTAAACTTATCCTTCTCCCGAGTTTGCAGCTTAGGGAACTGAAGTGAAGTTAAAGCTTCTGCTACAATACCTCTAGTTGTGCCGATAGTACGACACTACACTTACATTGATATCAGATGTAGTGCATTAGCAAATTGGATTTCCCTTAATAATGGCTTTTTGATTGCACTCTAGCCCTGAACGATTGGCAAGACAATCTCCATACCGAATTCAATAATTTGATGCTCATGTACATCCAAGTTGCACTTAATGACTTGATATCACCTCACCATTAATTCTCAATTTTTTAATAAATCATCAATGAGCGAGATTTCCAACAATGCAGAAGCATGTTAATATCTTCTTTGAGTCTCACAATCCCTCATACAGTCGAAGTGCGAGTAGGTGATCGTGAAGCGAAGAAACAAATACCCGTAATCAAAGTTACATTACAATAGCCAGAACATAAATAACGCGAAATTTCTAAAGCATCCAATTATACTTTGTTTGCCAGCATCGCTACTTCTAACTGGTAGATGACAAACTACGAATTAAATTTTGAGCATGAAAAGTATTGGTTCACTTGTTTAATTTCAGCACCTAGAGCTTCAAAACCGAGCTGCAATGTAACATAACTAGGAGTGATGCGTCGTTTAATTCAAGATAGCTACATTAAACGATTAATTTTGAGCGTTCCGAAAATTATTATTTTTTAAGATTCGTTACATTAATGTTCAGAATTTTGTCTTCAATGATGTTATGTATCAACTGTCTCCAGCAAACTTTTCTTTTTAAATTAGACACTAACGACAAATTGCAAATCAGGTAAAAGATTATATCATGAATACGTGACGGCGAGACTCGGAACTTAGAATCACATTCATGCGAGCAATAAGGAAACGCGGAGGTTCACTGTTCATTTGTACGCGATATTTTAAAGGAAAAGGATATCATAGTAATATAAAAATGATTTTATAAGCTATTTCATATTATCACATGAAATACAGATCAATTGCACAAATATATACATTCGAAGTTATAATTGAAGCGTGACAAGTTGTCGGAAACTAAGACCTCGTTTTTTTGCGTGGGTCTGGTCGTCTGCGAGCTTCAGAGACCCAAGGACCGCTGCGACAGACGCCAGAGCTTGTGACACGGAGGTACAGCCAGCTACGGCAGCGCTCTGCCAAAAGCCTTCATACCTTCTTTGAAAATTTAGAAAAGTCTATTTCCTCAGAAATGACATCTAAGTTGGAAGTTCATAGATCTTAAAATGCGAACATGCCATCATATTGCTCTCAGAAAATATGCATCGAGGATTAACTTTCAGTATGGCAATGCTCAAGATGTGGAGTCAGTTAAGATAAAAGTTTAATGAAAGGCGGATTAGTGATGTGGCAGAAGACAAATGAGCGAGCTAGCTGTTGGCTAGAAACACAGGTCTGGCCTTATTGCGTTGAAAAGATGAAATCCAAAAATGAGGAAAACACTTGAAAACGAGGAGCGCAGTTCTTCACGATAAACTTAAGCATAGCTCTAAAAAATCACAGACACTTTAGCGATAACATCGACCGGTACACATGTGCTAGGTAAATCTACGAAGTACTTTCATAACATTATAAGATTAACATGCATTCGCACATACACTGGTAACGCAGACGCTCTACAACCGCGTACCATTCTCGACGGCTGATGAAGCAGTAACTTTACAGCACCCGCGCTCAATTCTTACCGAAGTCGAGAATGTTACGAGATTTCCGATTGACGTTCTTAAACATTCAAAATTTGCAATTATAAAATGCCTCTGTACAATATCTAACTAGAGCTCTAAGAGAGGAACGCTTTCAGAAGATAAGACGCAAGTTGGCCGCTGGGCACAGTTGAGAACTACACCTGTGAGAAACGCAATCGATACATTCACGAGACACAGATTTCATTAACACTATCCTTCAAATCCTTCAAGAACTCGACCTATAATAAATTGCAGCGCATGATAAGAAAAATCGGAATTCCATCGGCGGCTAAAATTCTGGATTTATGCATGAAGGAAATGCGCTGTAAAATTAAAATGCGCAAAATGAAGACAGAAATACCAGTGAGCGAAACACGTAATGACGATGTGAAAATTTCACACAGCACGTAAGGTGGAGTAGGAAAAATTTAGGGAATGCAATGCCACTAACGAGCATATTCGTCTTTGTCCAACTAACCTTATCCGAGAATAAAAATTAGTTGCACGGTTCATGAATTTAATCGTCAACATACAAACAATAACAATATACGGGAAGAAACATAAATAGTTAACAAATAGAACAGAAAAGTTAGAGTAAACGAGGTAGATCAACATAATGCAATAGTGCTGAAAGTTAATAATGAATACAATCAACAGCTTTCACCTAATTTATAATAGAATAAAACGTAATCGGTGATAAAAGTAGCACGACGGGGTGTATTAAGACAATCAGTGATTTGAAAAAAATATTCAAATGGCTAAAATCGTGGCCCGTACTCCTCTGGCATGGTTTTATTTTAGAGACTATGTCAAATGTAGCAGCTCTTAAAGTCAACTATGGGTAAACAGGAGTCCACAAAGTCAGTTGGAAAAGTAAAAAATTTACTTCATCAGTGGTAGATTACGTTGAAGCTCAACAAGAATACCGAAATGACCGTTGATTCGTCTCTCCACGGCATGTTACATTCATCATGCTTTACGTTCCCAATGTTGCAATGAAACTGTATGTCAACCAGGCCAGGAAGCCACTAGTTCAATCCCCACTCATCTGCTCAGTAACAGCTGCTCTCATGTCGAAGGAAAAAATTTGAAAACAGGCCAACTGCCGCGAACTGGAATTGAAATTAGTTTTTTCAATCTTGAACACTAACTAGGCATCGCACAAATATATGTAAATGGTACACTAACAGTCTAAAACGGGCAAAATAGTAATGTATTCGCGATGTGCATCGCAGATAATTGCTTTACTGTTCGACAGAAACAAATTATAAATTAAGTTTTACTTCTTTCTGATCACTCTCACTGATCTCATACGTCAGATAGTTATTACTGCAGTAATCAATTCTATACGTTCTAACAAATTACAAAAAACCTACACTGAAAAAATACGACAAAAAACTGCCGGAGAGACAAAAATCTAGTTAAGAACACTCATAAATTAAAAAGATTCACGATTCTTTCCTCGCTTTGAAAGAATAATCGCTTCACATTAATCATGTTAATATTATAAGGAAACAGATTACAAAAAAGATTATTGATTGAACGTTACCAAAGCAAGAATCAAAGGAATAAACAACTCACCACAAACACTGAGGAGGCGAACGTAAGACATTCGACCGATAACAGAACGTTAATTGCGAAACTAAGTGACGTACTCCAGCTAAACACTTCAGTAGGCATCCTTCGCATTGCGTATACAAGATACTCGTTCCATTATTAAGTTAACCCGAAATAAAGAGATTAAAGTAATACAAATCCAACCATCAGGTAAAATTTCCTTACTGGTGACGGATTAGTCATCAGCTTGATGAATTGAGCCTCTGCTTAATAATTAAATAAATATTTCACATAGCTTTATTAAAATTGCTCCAATTGGTACGTAACTGATCATTGCCACATGCGTAAAACTCATCACGTGACTAAGGATCGTTTGAGTAACTTAGAATACAATTGAGATAGATTGCATCGTACGGGAAATTTGATGTTGCACTGAAGAAGAAGGTTGAAACACTGTATGATTCAATTCATTTTAACTAAAGAGAAAAATTTACACAAAATTGTCAACACGAGGAAAGGAGACCTTTTCAGAAGGATATAAACAGAAAAAGCAATAGGGGTATGAATGTAACAGGGAAAAATGGTCAGTGAAAGATGTACTCCAAGAGCGGCTGAGGATGAAAGGCCGCGTCCAGTCAAGGATGGAAAAATGATGGATAGCAAACAATAAATGTGAAGCGCATGGGAAGAAGAGATTGCGCCAGACATTGCACAACTTCGCCTTAATCAAGTATTGCAAACGTAGCCGAACAAATTTTCATATATCCGGTACGATTTGAATAACTAATTAGACATCGAGATAAAATTATTAATCAAATCAATAAGTCCAATCGAAAACCGAACTTTAAAACCATGTCGTCATAAAATCGGACAAATCTGTAACACAAAAGACGCGCTTCATTTTTTCCTTAAAAATGTACAAAATCTGTCCCTGTCAGTTTGGAGTTTATTCGTAAAAAGTCATAATATCAACAAAAGCAGGTTTTGAAGATGGTCAATTCATTGGTCACTCAATAAGATCTTCGCCTATATCCATCACCAATTGGACACTGAACTATATTTCCCGTTATCTATAACTCATTACTTATTGGTCACTCGATTAGATTTTCTTCGATGTCCATGACTTGTCTGAGAGGAGCGGAGTAAAACACGAGTCTGATTTTTTGAGGTTGTCTTCTCTTGAGGAACTCGCGTCTGCTGGCAGTGAGCCACGCGTACTGAGTGAGGAAGTTGGTCAAGAACTCTGTTCTCGTCTCCAATTGGGCGCCGCCTTCGGTGCCCAGCTTGATGACCAGCTCCTTGACGGACCTGAGGTCCAGGAACTTGAGCACGTCTTCCATGATCATGAAGCGCTTGCACGACGCGTGGTGCAGGAAAACTTCAGGCAGAAGAGCTGTGCTTTCCTCGAATATGAATATTCTGCTACTCTTCGAGCTTTCTAGCGCTGTCGATCCCAACGCTGGAAGAGGGCGACTGACGGTAGTTTCGTACTCGGGTATGTTTGAGAAAAGCTTGAAGCCTTGATCAACAGGATCTGTGAAAGAAGTAAAACGTAAGCAAAGAAAAACATTTCGAAGTGAATAAATTTAGTAAAACAAGCATTTCAATTCGAATTGAAACGTTAAATTACTATATCTTTTTGCACTCAGAAAAAATAAACAAATTTTCAACACGCAAAAGAAAGCAAATATAAATTACACTCAGGAAAGACGTAAATATCCAAAAAAGTTTCCTAAATTTTTTAATATACATATTTACAAATGAGTAAAGTAAAATCGCAATACTTTACTGTCCATTAGGACCATGCAACAATTCGAAAAATCTCTCACAACGAAGAATGAATCACTGTACACGTAGAATCTCCTCTAACAACAACGAATAAATAATTTTCCACGAAGAATCTCCTCTCACAACAAAGAACAAATAAATCCAATTCCAGGCAGAAACGCACCCATGAATCGCACAGGTCCATAGAAGTCCCAATAAGCGCCCTCCATGCCCGTGATGTCACTGAGATGCTGCTGCATGAGCAGCAGGCACACCGAGTCGGTGGTGAGGTCAGATGGACGCTGGCCGCTGTAGGTAGTAAGGGTGGGGTCGGCACCGTAGCTCAGCAACAGCCGCGTCAGCTCCGCGTGCCCGTTCTCCATAGCCTCGTGCAGCGGCCTGATGCCGCCGTGTCCCGCTGCGTTCACCAGCGCCCCGTGCGCCAGTAGTGCCTGCAAGCATTGCTCCCGTGTTAGCGCATCAAAAATCTTTTTCTTCAACACTTTGCCTGCGATATAACCCATCGGAGGGGTCGTGCTCAAATTTTTCCTACAGCGAAACGACCCATCGATGGGTCGTTTGAAAAAGTTTCAACAATCTTTTTAAAATTAATGGTATTTAATGGACCCAGTTATTGTTTGATTTTAATAAAATTTCTAACAACTTTCTAATTTAAATTTGAGTTTAATACTAAATTTCAGTTTAACCCGTCGCAGTCAACGTGTTAACTTGCGATATAAATCGCAGTGCTTTTGCAGAAATTTAAGGTCTTTGCTGTTTTGTGGCTGAAGTTGATTCGGAGATTGAAATTAACACGGATATTGAAGTTAATTCAGAGACTGACGTTCAGAGGAATATTCCATGGAATAAAACAGAGAGTTATGAAATGAGGATTAACTTTCAAAGGAAGAAAAATTCGAAAAGCGTCATCTTTGGATAACGTAGTTTGAGAAAAGCTGGAATAAGAGCCTCTTCAGGAGTTGGAAGGAATTAAGATGAGAATAAAAATAGACTAGCTGGAATAGGTATTTTCAAGGTAGGAACAAATATACATCTACTTGGCACCATCCTACGAATTAAAAGTTCCAGGGATTTTTTTTTCAAGCATGAACTGCTTCTAGACCATAAGCGTCGTCTGGAAAACTTTCATTACGCTCGCTTAAATACTCTCAGTTTGGTATCAGAATGATTTCATTTCTAGATTTACATGTTGATTGCCTATTGTGGCATAAGAGTACCACTAGGTAAATTGTTCATTTACGTATCGGTGTGAATGAACAGCATTTCAATTATGTCAACATCTTTTTAAGGAATTTTTAAACAAACGAGGCAAAATTTCACACTTTTTAGGAAAGATACAAATTTTTTTCCGAAGAGTAAAGTCGTTTTTTAAACTCTGGTACTTACAACCTTCTTTAACATGAGACCGCTGGACGCACATGTGCGTCGAGCGGCAACGAACGCAGTAACAGACGTACCTGGACGATGGCGAGATGCCCCTTGTTGCAGGCCTCGTGAAGTGGCGTGTAGCCGGCGTTGTCCCGCACATTGACGTCATATTCGGGGTTCTCAAGGCAGTAAATGATGGCATCCTGTCAAATCCAAGATGCCTCAGTCACTCATACCATTCGAGCACATTTTGATTCAAGAACATAGATTTTATAATGCAGGTCAGATAATCGTACGATGAACATAGCTATGATGTACTAACTATTGCTCAAGAGCCAAGACGTGAATTATCTGGTAGCTAAGCACAACCATGGGTTCTCTGCGCTCTGTTAAAAAATGTGAAATGAATCCGATCATTAAAGGACATTCCATGCTATCGGAGGTTTAGCTACAGCATAACTTTGTGATTTTTATTACAGGTTGAAATCAATCTATCGAACATTTCTGGGTTAGTCAAAGACGTTGCTGAGGTTCAATCTGAATAAAATCAGCTAACTCACAAAAACACCCCAAGTCAGAGAGACCCGACATATAAAGTTGCAGAAGGAACAAAACGAACAAAAAAATACATTATTGTGAATGTGAAAATACGTGGTCCAACACGTGTTGGGTCATCATTCGCCTAATCACCAAGTGCTAGCATGTAGTCGCCTATCTTGGTCCTTTTAAGATTAAAGAATCGAACAGAAAACTGTCGTTCAAGGGCTGGGTACTCTTATTAGCTTTTCTTAACACGGACATTGCGCAGTGTTCTCCCCGGCACCCTTATTTCGCTCGAAATAATTCTAAACGGGGGGCCAAACTTTCTTTACTCAAAGTTATGTCAGAAAACATGAAATAAAACGTCATTTATTATCGCCTTCAGCTTAATCATCTCCATTCTGTTTGTTAACATCCCCACACAGCGCTCCTCTCACTTCACAAAGCTATTTCTGACAAACATTTCCTCACTCCAGAATTCACTGTTCACAATCAGGCATCGCTGATACGTTTTCTTCATACGCCCGCAACAAGTCAAAACTTGACGAAAAATTCTGCCAGACCCCTAGCTGAACAGAATGCAGGATGTCGGCATTAACAACCTTAAACAGATTACAAGCCAAAATACAAAAAAGCCAAACAATACTTGAATGCTTTTCAAGGCATTAAGGTATTTTGGGGTGTTTTCTAATGCCTTCGCTGGCTTAGTATTTACCAAACATCTACTCAATCAACGTTGCGCATATCACTGCTACCATTCTTCGCAGGCACCTCACCTCCAGTGATAAAGCTTGTCTTAGCTACACCCATTCAAGGTGAAGATTCCACACCTTTCGAAAAGATCAACAGTCACAATAATTCTCAAACATCTGTATACCTCAACACAAATCTCAAATTATTTGTCTGTATGAACGCCTATAGGGCCATCACAGTGATGCCATACATGCTTTGAGCGAAATAAAAGGGCCTTGAACGATTAATGAAACTAGCTGTGTATAAATAAGCTCAATTAAGATTCCTTACATGGCAGTTGGTGCGAGCAGCCTTGTGCAACACGGTCTCGCCGAGGTGTTTGTTCACGACCCAAGTGCGCACCTCTCCGGCGATGTCTTTCGTGTCCTCCGGCCACAACACTTGCCGCCGTAACGGCTGCCACGGGGATTAAATACGATTAAATGGGATAATTAAATAGGGGATTAAATGGGATAATTAAATAGGGGATTAAATGGGATAATTAAATAGGGGATTAAATAGGATAATTAAATTGGGGATTAAGTAGGATAATTAAATTGGGAATTAAATTGGGGATTAAATAGGATGATTAAATAGGGGATTAAAATAGATTATTAAATACATATACCTCTTAATAAACAATTTATAAGGTACATGAGCATTCGCGTAAGCAATTTCATCATATGAACTGTTCTTACTATAAGTTTTTTTAAAATTAATCACTGACTCATTTAATCTATCACTTTTACCTATCAACGTTAAATCCCTTCCTTTCGAGCAGGATTGTTTATTAACACCAGTCGATGCAAAAATCATTAATTTTATCATGCGAACAAGAAAAACCTATTACGTATAAAATGTGATTCAAGGGAAAAATCATTTTTCAACCTTAAGCATCATCACAAAAAAGAACCTCTCACCTGTTTTTTCTTAAGCGCTAAGATGCAATCATCATCACCAATAACTTTGGGAACGATCTTCTTCTTTTTCCTGATATAATCAAAACCGCTGCTTTTGTGAATCTTATTCTTTTTACGGTGTTTTTTCTTGATTTCGTTTAGTGTAGGCGCACCGAAGATTGTGAAAACATTAGTTCCATCTCCATTGCGGAGAGATTCTTCAAGTAGAGAGCCCTTGGAAGACGACAAACCGGGTAGTTCGGTGGTCAACTCGCTGTCATCACCTGCTGATCCCACAACCCCGCAGTCAGATGGTGTGTTGGGTCGCGTCGATGCGGGCAGCGAATTGCTATCGTCACCAAGGTTAGCCACTGCTTGAGCTTCCAGCGATCGGTTCACTTTAGTTTTCTTCTTCTTGGGTATTAGTTTCTTGGCAATCAAGGGAGCTTTAGTTTGCAGGGATACATCACCGAAAACAGACTTAATCGTAGACTCATCCAAGAGTTGTCTATTCTCTTTGCGAGTTCGAGATTGTAATAAAGTAGTGGAGAAAATGTTAATTCCATTGTTTTGGAAAATTGCACTAAAAACTTCGCGGTGAGCTTCGACCGTATCTTTTCTGAAAAAAGTTGAAACATTCCGCAAATCAATTTGTTTGTCGGATACTAATCCCGGAGTAGGCAGGAGTTTAGGCGAAGAGTCGGAGGGTACGATGGCTCTTGATCGATTTAGCCAAGCTGTGTTCGCACGGTTGTATTTTCTTTTAAACTTTTTGATAAGTTGAGACGCGACTGATTTTCGTCTCGCAAGAGGGGCGCTATCGGAAGCTGGGCTGCGTCTGCTCGCCAAGGAGTCAGAGTCTGATTCTTCTGACGCCATCATGGATGGAGCAACAGACGGAGTGGGGGTCAACCCAGTGTGAGTTCTGGAGGTTCCAAATGCAGGGAAGGAATCCAAGCCAAATCTACGAACATTATTCCCAGAATCTGAGTCAACGCCAGCATCACCAGCTTTATCGAAGAAATTCTGCAAAGCATTGTTGGACGTCAATATACTTTCTTTCAGTTTCTCGCTCGGAACTCGCAATGTGTGGTTACTACTTCTGCTCCGAGTTATTCTCGCACTGGAAGCTTTGCTCGTTTCATTTCGCTCAATTAAGGAATTTCTTTCAGCACATATATTCCCAAGACTTTTACTTGAGAGTAATTGTTTAGGAAGACGAGCAAAGTCCTTTTTGAATTTGAGTAGCCCTTCTTCCCAACCTGAATAGAACTGCTCTCCAGAACCAAACTTTGGCTTAGCCCAACTCTGTCTAAACTTAGCTTCGTGAAGTGAATCGAGCTTCTCTTTAATTTTACGCGACATCTCTAGTCTCCTTTCTTTCTCAAGCAACACATCTTCGCGCTCCAGCTCCGCCAGTCGTTCTTTCTTCAACTTCAATAAAATGCTGTCACTGTCCGGCAAAGATATGGAATCATCCTCATCCTCGGGACCGCTGCTAACAGCCTCGTCAGCACTGGCAACAACTGGGTAAATCTCGTTTTTCTCTTCTATTTTAGGTTCAGCTTTGATATCAATGACTGGTTTTATTCTGTCGTGAGATTTAGAATAGCTTGAATTGGTGATCGAATCTGATTCACTTTCAGACTTAACTAACGATTTTTTATTTCTCTTTTTTGACCGTCTAAGTGGTTTTGCATCATCAGACTCAGAAGTGGAAAATTCATGCTTTTCTTTTCTAATTAGACGCTTACTTGGACTAAGAGACTTCAAATTTTTACTACTGAACGATTTCCCTTTCATTTGCGTCCGGTTGCGGGTGGATATTGACCGCCGTTCGCTTGTCGACTCGGAGCTCGATATTTTTCGCTTTTTCTGTGCTTTAACTTTGGATTCACTTTTCTTCGATTTCGACCTGGAAGAGCGAGGAGGCTTATACGCATCATCGTCTTCGTCACTGGAAAACTTGGCACCTTTCCGTATCCGGCGTCTTTTATTGCTGGGCTTCTCACCATCATCTGAAGAATCCGATATTTGTCTTGAATTCGACTTCAAGGTAGGGCCTCGCCTACGTCGAGGCCTGCGTGATCCTTTTTCTTCTTCTTCGTCGCTGCTTTCCGAATCTGCGCGCCGTCTGGGGTGAGATTTACGATAATTGTTTCGGTTAGATGAAGTGGACCCGTATGTATCGCTTCCATCACTTTCACTAGCGGAAGTGCTGCTTTCGTCTTCGTCTTCACTCGAACCCGGAGAGAAATCTGTGTCGTCATTCTTTCTCGCTCGACCTCCTTTGTTGGGCTTTAGCGAACGATACTGTAATCGAGGGGTTTTGTTCGGAGACACTTTTTTGGACACGAGACTTTTCAGCTCAGAGTCACTTTCGCTACTTTGCCTCTTTCGTTGGGACTTCTTATGTAAAGATTGTTTCTTTTTTTTGGAATCACTTATCTCCTTCTGAAGTTCAAGTTCAAAGTCACTAGCATCTTCATCAGGGATTAGTTCCGTACAACTCTCGTCGGAGTGAGAAGCATACGTAAGTATAATTCTCTCGTTGGAAGATTTATCTTTGATGCTTTTGAACTTGCCTCGAAACTTGACTGGAGGCTCGGCTTCACTTTCGCTTTCGGGTTCAGAAAGGCGCGTAGGAGGAGGAGCAACTTCATTGTTGTCAATGGCATTTTGAACAGTAAGCTTCTGCTCGTATCGTCGTCCAAGAGTCCTCGTTTTCCTACTGGTCGTCACTTCTCGGTTGTGGGATAAATCGTTCAAGAATTTATCAAAATTTACACTGCTCCAATCAAGCGAAGCTTCTGTTAATTCTGGTTCCTTCTTAATCTCACAAGGCCCTTTAGGGTAGTCATCTTCTTTTTCACATTTAATTTTAGTTAGCAAAGATGAATTTTCAACTGACGCTTGAGACTCGAGGCCAGTAGAGTCTTTAATAACATTCGATGATAGCTTATGAATATTTTCTTTTTCAGAAGTTATGTTCATAAACTTCGAATGTGCTCCAGACTGGGTTTCCAATTTCCGACCATCGAAGACCTTTTGCTCGGCCTTAGTTTTGATACGCTGAGAATCCAAATCTTCGCATGTGGTTGCAAGGGTTTCAGCCCCCCTAGCGATGTTATTAGAGAGATTTGCTCGAGCTTTAGCTGATGATGGGAATGGACAGCTTCCGTGCTTTGCGAGGCTATTCAGCTGACGTGGCTTTCGAATAGGAGTGGTCATTGCAGCGGAACTCACAGCAGCTGAAGCGCTGGCAGAGCACTGTTCCGCTGATGAAGAAGGCGTTGAACTTTCATGTTGACTGTAGCCTGAGCTGAGCTGTGTGTGCCCTGTTGACGTTTGAGGAGAATAGTAAGCAGAGTAGTCCACTCCCGGACGAGGAATATGAGATCCAGGAGAAGTTTGAGTAGGAGGATATGAATAAGCATTACGAGGGTGGTGGTATCCAGGTTGTGAACCGTACGGTGGGTACTGGTAATGGGAGGCATGATCATAATACGGATATCGGAACAGTGAGTGATCACTCGGGGCAAATGAACCCGAAGAGACTGTAGATATGGATGAGTTAGCATGGTCACCGTAAGGAATTGGTCGGGTTTGTGAGTTATCACGAGATGATAAGTTCTCTTGTTGTTTAGAAGTTTGAGAAACAGAAGTTTTTGAAGAATAGCAGCCACTTGTAGTAATGTCTGAACCCGCAGCACCGCTTTCGACCTTAGGGGATGAACGACCTGCAGACCTCTCGGTCGATAAATCATTTTTTAGAGATGATGTTTGGGGAGGTGTCTTTGAACTGCGGTGAAGATGAGATTTTTGTTGATCAAATGACTGAAGCGAAGAATCAGATGAAGTTGGAAGACCAGCAGAATGAACGGACGAACCACGGAGTTCTGCAGAAGTTACCGATTGTTCTGTTTTTCCATGGAATACGGGCGGAAATGAACTTGCAGTCGCATTTTGGGCGGGCTCGGTCGCATCTCGAGTTGTTCCAGCAGATAA
>JACJUY010002662.1:0-20609 GCA_014220935.1 Platorchestia sp. MABIK | reverse complement strand
CGGTGGGTGAGACGACGGATGAGCCGGTGGGTGAGACGACGGATGAGCCGGTGGGTGAGACGACAGATGAGAGGACGGGTTAACAGAAGGATTAGAAGAATGTTGATGGGAAAACGAAAAAGGAGATGGCTGAGAGTGGGGATAAGATGAATGTGATGGGTGAGAGGGCGGATGAGACGGATGGTACGGCGGATGAGAAGCATGAGGCAAAGAACGAGCGGAAGTTTGAGACGACAACTGATCGGATGGATGGGACGAAGGATGAACCGATGATTGAGAAGGTTGGTGAGCGCGAGAAGGTTGGTGAGCGCGAGAAGAAGTCGGCTGAGATGACGTGTGCGACGAAGAACGAGAGGTCGTATGTTCGGGAAGCTGGGATGGGTGTGTTGGAGTATGTGGTGCGGATGGATACGAAGGCGATTGGATTGGTGGATGCAAAGGCGGTTGGGTTGGATCAGACGAAGGATAATTTGGATCATGGGAAGCCGTAGGACGATGTGGTTTGGATGAATGAGCCGGTGAGCGAGCGGGTACATGGGAGGGCGAGTGAGCAAACGGGAGAGCTGATGAATGACCCTGAGGGTGTGAAGACAGCTGATCAGACGGGTGAGGACTCAGCATTGACGAGGAATGCGCAGCTGGGCGCGAGGACTTATGAGGCGACATGTTAGAGTACGGCTGGTGTGGAGACAGATGAGGAGTGGCGTGTGCATGAGAATGATGGGACCCGTGAGCAGCAGCAGGGTGTGGAGACCGCGCTGCAAGATAGGATGATGGGTGCGGCGGATAAGCCCCATGATGAGGCGATCGTTGATTAGGTGGGCGAAAAGGTGCTTGTGAATTGGGTTCAGAAGACTGTGTGGCGTCAATCGCAGGACGCGCAAGATCTGAATGCGACTGCGTGGTCGTATCACCGGATGTCTTGGACGACGTCTGAGATGGCGGACGAGTTTTGGGTAAGGGCATCTGGGCCGGTGGCATGTGAGGTGCGCTTGAAGGATGACCTCCCTGATAGCCTGGAGCATAGGAAGGGTAAAATGAGCCAGAACTATTGGGCTCAGTCTTGATAGCAAGGTGGTTCCCATACGTAGATCCACGAGTTTTTGGTGACATGACATCTGGTGGCACGTGAGGCGAGGCTTGGCTCTCGTCATACGGATAACGTCCGCCAATTGATGTAGGGTATCCACTTGCGTAAGCAGTCGCGGATTGAGAAAAAGGCGAATTGATAGAATCGTTTGGATGTCTTACACCTGCTCCGTAGGCCGAGTGGCTGTATTGTGACGGATGCTCTGAAGGATACCTCGAGTACTGGTACAAGAAGCTAGGTTGAGGTGATGCCTGCGTCGTCTCCGACTTAACAGAGACCACTGGATGTGTCCGTGGTGAAGAAGATGTTGATTTCTTAGGTGACTTGGCTGGAGACACTTTTGACAATGAAGATTCTGTTGATCGAGAATACTGACCAGTAGAGGCTTCCGACACATTGAAGTGAGGATAAGCGCCTAAGGCTTGAACATGTGGATCGGAATAATGATGCATGTTTGGTGGGTACGCTTGAGGACCAGAATATCCATAGTAAGGATAGTAAGAGCTCGCCGCCGAAGGGCGGGGAGAACGAGATGCCGAATGGGGAGACCGTGATGTTGGCCTAGGAGATTTCGATCCAGGACGAGGAGACTTTGACATAGCACGTGAATATCGCGATGCTTGATGAGACCACGGAGCTACAGATGATGGTACTTGAGATTTCAATTTCTGAGGGGCGTTGGCTTGCCCAGGTTTGATCTGATCAGAATGAGAAACCGGAGATGGTTGTTCATAAGGTATCTTCTCCTTTTCAAAAGTGTTTCCATTGGGCTTAGGTCTACTTTCACTGTACAATAATTCCCTTCTATCGTCAGATCTTCCATTGGAAGGAGACAATGAATTAGATTCCTGTTCATTAGCGTCGAAATCTACTTCTATTTTTGGTTTAAGAAGTTCACGATCAGTCGAATTTTCTTGTGCTAGTTCGCTGTTGGAAACGTCAGGCAATTTAGACGTTTCGGCGCTAGATGCATGCATCTCAGTCTGATCAGGAATTTTTACCGCAGGAAAAGAATCATCAGTTTCGGTTTTGATGTTACATTCAGGTAACGTCTCTTCACATTTTTTCGATGAAGTTGATATTTCGCTAGTCTCTACAGGTTCTTCCTTGCAACGTATTAAGCTTTCAGACATCCCATTGTGGTTATCAGCAACTCCATCATTAAACGCCTTCCCATTACAATCCTTATCATTTAAAGCTGGTGCAGAAATAAGCTTCTCACAATGCAAGTCAGGAGACTTCTGAGCAAGAACTCGAGGCTCAGCAGTAAGTTCAGGAGCAGATGAAACTCGAGGAGTCGATGAGTGTGGAGGCGGCGTGGGATGCGGTGTGGGCATGGTGTGAGGAGGCGGAGTTGGTTGAGTGTTCAACGTCGTATGAGGAGGAGGCGTCAAATGATGGAGCGTCGAGCTCACAACGGGGGGCGGCGGAGTGGGTAAGCCAGGAACAGAACTGGAGCACTGAGGGGACTGCGTGCGATGAGGAGGGGGAGTTGCGTGAGGAGATGGGAACGAGTGTTGCGACACAGCTAAACCTGAGGAACGATGGAAGCGGCTCTGTTGGTCTGGTGAAACAATAGGCGGCCCTGCAGACGATACGTTCCGTCCTTCAGTTGGATACGGTGACTGGCGTAGAGACGGAGGCGCTGACTTGGGTTGTGCGAACGATACCAAGTGTTCTCGAGATTTGCTGAGCGATGGCGACATCGTCGGAACAGCGAGGTTCCGGGCCTGAGTGGCAGTGTACGACTGAGGCACGTAGGGGCTGGCAGGAAGAGACGAATGTTTCGCAGCCATGTCGTCAGACACAGACTGAGGAAATGCTGAAGATGAATGACCAATAGCTGAGTGTGATGCTGGGTGAGGTGCTGCATGCGATGTAGAGGTCGGGTAATCAGCGTGGGCACCTGTGGCGGGTTTTTCATCGTCTTTTAAAGCACGTGGTGTCTTACTGACAATGGAATCGTTACCAATTTGAGAATTACTGGAAAATGAGTTTGTAGGTGATAATTTGGAATGTGGAGCCAGAGGAGACCGTCGAGGAAGAGGAGAGCTATGAGGAGAGACTTTAGGATGAGGAGAAATGTGAGACTGTCCGTGATAAGACGACGGAGATTGCCTAGGATGGGGCGACTGTCTGGGGTAAGACATTGTATTTTGTATAGATTGCTCGACATGAGGGGATGAAGCCGCAAGTGGTGTTCCCTGTGGTGACACCGAAATTTGAGGAGACTGTCTCGCATGAGGAGAGCTACGCACTGGAGCTGGGAATGGATACTGATGACTGCTAAAGGGAGAAGACCTCGAGACGTCACGATAATGCTCTGCACCGTGCTTTGAGCTTGACGACGAGAAAGCATTATTGCGGAGAGCGCCATCAGCAGAACTGGTGGCCATGGCGGCAACCACAACGCTCCTGTGTGGCAGACGCGTGATCGTTCGCTCATCCGCCATAAGTGAGGCTGCTGCCTCGGCAGTCATGTGCTGGGCAGCGTAGGTGCTGCTCGGCACTCTAGACGGCACCGCTACAACGCTGCTGTGGGCCGCGCTACCACTCGGAGATTTAGTCGAAGAATTAGTCCGACAGCTTTTGGTTGTATCCGCGGATTTCTCGTGATTCCGAGCGTTAACCGACTGACTAGCTAGCGTGATACTCAGTTCGCCACCGAGGGATTGATAAACCGTTCTTGGTTTCCTTTCGACTGCAGTGACGGTAGACTCAGTCACTCTCATAAACTCAGCTAGCATGTTTGCAGGAACAGGGTCACCTGCAACTCCAATCATCGACTTTCCGTAGAAATAAGGGTCTGTGTAGCGTCCCTTAACGTTGTCATACGACGACACCGCACCAGAAGAATGGTCTTTGTCGTAACGCGAGCCTTCCTTGCTCCCTTGACAGGAAGATATTTCCTTACTTGGGTCAGCCAGATAAGGATGTCCGAGAGAAGGTCCTCGACCGTGGTCATAGGATGACGGATCAACTCGAACCCTCTTAGCGACAGCCTCAGAAGGATTCTCTATAGATCGCTTCACAGACTTCTTAAAAGAGAGGTTCGGGTCTTCATAACACGGACTTGGGTACCGCTGGACGTTGAGCGAGGCAGGTGGCTGACTCTCTTCTCGCCCTCTCGAATGTTGAGGCACAGTCTCAGAGCTGGAATTTGGACTGGAACAAGTAGCCTGAGATTTAGTTACTAAGTTCAAAGCCCCACCAGAATCCAAATCGGGAGCTGTAGAATCGGGGGTTTTTCGTAGAGTTTTCACCGACAAATCAAGTACATAATCTTCCTTAACTCGAGAGCTTTGAGGAGGTAAAGTTGACGCAGCATTAGAGGATGACGTTTTAGCGGGATAATCATACGAAGCGCTGCTCAAATCTTTGCTACCATTAGTGAGATCTGAAGTAGAAGATTGTTTTCGAGAGTCTGATTTGGACCCTCTGTTGTCTAAAGAATCAATATATTTGACAGAAGCATACGGATTTTTCACCTTCTTAATGTAAGTCATAGACTCTTCAATAGGATGAGTGACATTATAAGATCGCTCTGGTTTGGGAGCAGAGAACAATTGCTCGGACCCTTTAGCAGCGAAATGCTTCAGCTCAGCCTTGCGTGAGCTTTTCTCCTTGGATGAATGAGCACGAGAATGCTGGTTTGCAGTTGACTGTTTATGGGTGCTTTGCAACTTTGCATTCTGTTGCTGCTGCTGTTGTTGTTGTTGTTGTTGTTGTTGTTGTTGTTGCAGATGTTGCTGGTAGAGCTGTTGTTGCTGATGTTGGAGCATGGCATTCATGGCCGTCGCTGAATAGTAATCAGAGGCAGTGGATGATTGAGAACGGGACTGCTGAGACTCCGGTGGGTTACGGTACCTGTCTACTTCATCGCACTGATATGGAGCTTTGTATTTAGAGGCATGAGCCGCAGCCGCAGCTGCTGCAGCTGCAGCGCGGTCGTCCACATGACCGTACGGATAAAAACCGTGGTATGGCTGCTGTGACCCAGAGGCTGAGTGATCGCTCGTCTGGTTATTGCGGGCTGAGGATTGGTCCGAGGAGAGATTGTAGTGCTGTCCTCCTCTGGCCTTGTCCTGCGATGCATGGCCATGGCCAGCGAGAGGATCTGGCGGGACCTTAGTCGCAGATGCTGAAGACCCTGACACTCCAGATCGCGGTCTCGACCCGGACTCCTTACTGGGCAATCTGGGCTGATGGACCGACGTGTTTTCAAGCGTTCCGTGGGACTGCCTGGACACTCCAATGGAGGCTGGAAGGTAATGAGGCGCACCGCTGCTCCCACCAGTAGCCCCACGCAGCGGGTCCGGCTGCTCAGACCCGAATGGGTACCCTAACCGGTCCGACGGCTGTGTTGGGTGCGGCGCGTGGTACGGGTAGGCTGAGCGCGCGCCATGGCCCGGCAGAGCGTAAGCCGAGGCAGCGTGCGCAGCCGCAGCGGCGGGCCCTGCGGCTGCTGTGACATCAGCGAAGGGGTGAGCAGAAGCGCTGCTGCTGCCGCTGCTCGGGAAGTAGTAGTTCGTGTTGTGGGCTCTTGGATACCCGTCCATCTGCGGTTGAACATGTACATTAGCATGACTGATTAGGGAAAGGATATGCATGATTAATGGTGATGAAGCTTTTACGAGTTAGTACAGCGAAGTAATGTGTCGTGCGCTTCGTGGACCCGATAGGAAATTGTGGTTCAAGTTTGGAAAACTGAACTTTGAAACACAAACGAAAATGAATAATTAGTTTATATATGTCATTCGATAGTTTTATTTACAAGTAGTAAGTAAAAACCACTGATTTCTATCAACAACAACAAAAAATTAAATAAACATTGGGAGATAAAAATTTCAGGTCATGTTTCGTTTACTCACATATAGTTAGTTTGTATGAATGGTAAATTTGAGAAAAACAACATTTATGTTGTTTTAAAACTTGGTTTTAATGCCAAACTGAAAAAGAACGAGAGCACACAGTAAAGTGGACGAGAATTTCTAGCAAACATCGCACTGTAGCAAAAATTGAGTGATTTATCATTTCATCCACAAATGATCTCGAAGAAGAGGTCCCTCTTTCACCTTCCTCTTGGACCATAACATAAGCATCATGGCTACGTGAGGCCTGCCAACGACCAATGATTTGCTAGTAGCATTTATAATGCAAATAAATCACAGCAATATTCGTATTGTATGAAACAAGTGTAACGGAACTAGCAGGGAACAGTCATAGCAATAGTTACACTAGCATCGGGAGCGTGAGTGAAGTGTAACAGAACTAACAGAAAACGGAACATAAATTGCACTACCCTCAGAAAAGTTAGTAAAAAACTAACAGGACACAACGTCAGTTCCATTAGCCTCAGAAGTAAAAGCAAAGGAACTAACAGAAAACAGAAGAGTAGTCACACTTCCTTCAGAAGCGTTGGTAAAAGAACTAACAAGCAACAACAACAGTTGCTATTGGCCTCAGAAACGACAGTAGAACAGAAAACAGAACAAAAGTAGCCCTACCCTCATCACTGCACTAACGGAAACTACTTTAGATTAGATGCTAGTTTAAGCCTCCCTAACCGCTAAAAAAAAAGCGTTCCGAAGAGAGGAAGTATTAAGGCACCATTTAGTATTTAGATAAGGCGGACAACTACTCGTGTGACGAGACGTGGCAGTAGAGTAAACGACACAAAGCCCCAGGAACACGAGCGACACAAGGTATCAGATACACGGGCGACACAAAGCACCAGGAACACGAGCGACACAAGGTATCAGATATACGGGCGGCGCACCCACCAGTCGTAGTAGAGGGTGCTGGGGGCAGAAGACCGACGGCGCGACAGGCGCAGGTCATGCATGGGAGGCTGTGACGACAGCGCGGTCAGCCCCAAGACTGCGGCGGCACGCAGGAGAGCGTCATCTCTGCTGCGCCCTCCCACCTCTGTGAAGAACACGATTGTTAGTTTATGGCACAATTGTCTGTTCATTTACTTTAAAGTCAAAAAATGAAACATTAGATTAGATGTCAGTTTAATCCTCCATAACCGCTGAAAAAGGGTTCCGAAGAGAGGAAGGAGAGAGCACCATATAGTATGGAGATAATGGAACGAAAATCTATACAGAAGGGGCATAGAAAAAGTAAGTTGAGAAAGAAGTTTATGAAATAAGATAAAAGTTGAAGAAGAAAGTGGCAGGTGCTGAAAAATAGGACAGCAGTGAACCGAAAAAAGATGGTCCGTAGCAAAACAAAAACCTGTTTTATTTCAACAAAAGGAAGGCCTCGTAGCTTACTTTTAGCTCGGGATCTCACCCTGGGAGCGCTAATTCCCATAGACACAATAGTTGTATTCCCCTAATGGGAAAAATATTTCTAAAGTAAGAAAAGCGTAGTGACATTACGAGCGTTGGCTTCACCGAAAACCAAAACTAGAAAGTTATCCGAAGCGTAACGGCACAAGACTGAAATGTTTGCTTAGAATTTTACCAAGGAACTCCATGCTAAAAATGTGCTGATGCGAAAATTATACAAGGTGCTGATAGTGCATGTTGGCCTAAAGTTGATTCTTCGTTAAAATGATCGACATTGAAGCAAATCACTACCTCTGAGAGTGAATAAGAACCAATTAAAATAGAACTGGCATACAATACCAGATATTTAACTTTACTACATTAATGAATCAGATTCAAATAATGTATGCTAACAAGGTCAGTCAAGAACGTCAAGAGCCAATTGAGTTGCTTCGCAATATTTCTTTTATATCGCGCGCTCGGGACTGTCCAGCACGGAGAATCAAAAGACAAAAATTTCAGTAGGCGAAAAAGTTACAGAATATAAATCAGGATTACTTAGATTTGTGGGGCCGTGAGTTGATAATGACTTTGGCAAACTCACAACATGTAACGACTCGTGTAAGCTAATGGCATGAGTTATTCTTTCGTCTGTGTGAAATATTCTCTTGAAAATTAACACTGAAAAATTAATTTCTCAGTAGGAGCAAGACAACGCGCGTGAAGGTACAGAAATTGCCTAGCATACGATTTCCAAATTACTACTTTCTATAGCTTAATTCATTACTGGTTCGGATTCGGCAACAGGCCTGTACATCAACGAATCTCATGCATTACTAGTTTCCTGATCGAAAAAATCATCTTCGCAATTTGGAAAGTGATATAGAAACAAAAAGATTTTAAAGGGAATATTAAGAAAGCCAACAATTGCGCATTTTTTCCATGTAAACGGGAATGCTGGAAACGCATACTTCAGCCAACGTAATTTACTAACCATAGGAAATCAGTCAAGAAAATTTTTTCAACGTGAAAACTTTGCAAACTTAATATCAACACCAGGGAACCCAACAACGTATCATGAAATGTGTTCGTCAAAGTAACCATTTAGCAAAATTTGAACCAGAGAGCAAGGGTGTCGCCTGCATGATGAACATGTCGATAACGCAGGAATAGAGCGAGGTCAATTTTTATCTCTCAGCCTTCAGGTGCTTATCCGTTACTTCGACTAACTATAATGAAATAATACATTATGTATCAAGTACCGTAATTGATATGCGCCATGTATCAAGTACCGTTACTGCTATGAAATATGGCGTGCATACAGTAACGGTACTGATACAACACAGAAGCTTATTTCAGTTCCAGATTGAAATGCTGAATTTGGCCCATCTTTCACATGTGCTTCGCATTTGAGGAAAATAAAATTCAAATCCGAAAGTGTACACGTGTTATGATTATCATTTTCCACATAGATACAAAAATACTAACCTAACACCTTTTTCAAGCACACGAAGGAATATTGTACGTAATCGTCCGCTAGTATGTATCAAGAATCGTTGAGAACCAATACTGATATCTTCCAGACCATGGCATAAATGGGAAAACTCATTAGCCTTAAAGGACGTTGTGGCCGTATTGGACGTCATCGCCGTCAGCTGGAGCTCTATCGTAAAACATTAAAGCTAAATTTAGCTTTCCAAGTTAGTGGCGCCGCTGCATGCCCAGAAGGAAAGCATGATACACCACTAAACGCTGAGTAATATCCAACACAAAGAACCGAGAACAGATAAACTAAGAATAACGGTAACATAATAGACTATTGGAGAATCAAGAAATAAATTGCGGCCAAAAGAGCAAATTGAAGAGAAAGCAGGCGGTCGCCAGAGACGCCCGACTTCGTTAATTACAACGGAACTCGGGGAGAGTATAATTAAGGCAACGCAGACATGCCGTTAAGCTTCATGAGAGGTGCGACGGCATCAGCAATAATGAAGCCAGCATGGGTACGTACGTCGCGCTGGTGCTTGCGTCTCACTCACAGCCAGCTTCGGTTTGTGAACGAGCAGTGCGAAATTAAAAACAAACCTGACAAGGGTATGGTGACTTTATTATTTCTTATTTAATAACTGATTAACTCGCTATAAAAATGAGTTTAAAGAACAGAGAAAAGGTTTAAGAATAGGATGAAAACTAAAATGAAGGGTAAGAAGAAATGAATAAGAGATACTTGTAACACTTGCACAAAAAGTCAGTCCCGTTCCAAAGTATACGCCTGCTCCCTCCAGCGAGAGTGATCAAGAGTATTAGTTTTGATGTCAGTTTAAGCCTCCCTAATAGCAACCTAGACGTTCTAAAGAGAGGAAGATACCATTTAGTATGGAGATAAGGGAACGCGGAATCTATGTACGAGATGCATAGAAACAGTGAATTGAGAAAGAAGTGCACGAAACAAGATAAAATTTAAAAAAGTAGCAGCTGCTGAAAAACAATACAGTAGTGAACCGAAAAAAATGTTCCGTTATAAAACAAAACGTCTGCGCTATATTAACAGAGGGAAGGCTTACCTAACTCTCGGGAGCTCACTTTTCCCCAAGGAAGCGCTAATTCCCATAGATACATTAGTTTTATCCCTCTGAGGGGTTGTGTTAGTAGAACAGAAAGCTGCCGAATTTGCAGTCTGAACTGGTAGAATTTTCTCGCAGATTTTGGCACGAATTCCAAAAACAGCTTCAACTTGAATCCCTCATTTTCAATCACATCGAAATATTTAAATCCAAGAACCGTCAACGGTATGAAAATTCAGCAGTCTCACCGTATGCATGTAAATAAAAGGACTAATTTCAGGCAGTGTAGGTCACGAAGCGCACCAACACCTGCACCATTCTATGTTCAAGCGCCGTCAATTCACCGACAATCCAAATGTGCAAGTAGAGCGTACAGCATAGCAGGCGCAGCGTAATCAACTCGACACGAGAACACGGTTAATAGAGCACGCTGCCCAGGTTCAGGCGTGCATAATGTGTTCCAAAGCTAGGAAAGAAGCCTTCACAGAATTTCTCTGAGTTTACAGCCCGGCAAGCGGGATATGTGCTAAAACCCCGGGCTTCACTCCGAGAAGAAAATATGGCGAAAAAGAGCCAGGCCTTTGCGCCGCATAGGTAATGCCACACACTTGTTAACAGTTGCAGGACTTTTATAAATTGAGGATAAACGTTTAATTGAGGATAACGTTTAGCTCGGGCCCTCACATAGTCCCCTGGGAGGACCGAATAAAAATATCTGTAGTCACAGTGCTAGAAGACTGGAGAAGACAAATTTTGTACAACAGGGTACGAAATTGCAGATGACTAATTATTGCACACCAGATATTTGTATCACACAGCCGTGAACATACACGTACATGAGTGTTTTTAGTAAAAAAAAAAAGTGATTATCTTCGCATTTTAACACGAGACGAACTTAAACAATGCCCCACAATTGCGAAGTTGGAAAATCAAAACAAAAATAGGAACACTTTTCCAGCGTCGCGGAGTTTCTGCAACGCAAATAAATGCATGCAGTTTATTATTACAAAATAGAAAACCCGAAAACAGTAGTACGCTTACGAAACGATCACATTAAATATGAAATATCCGCTATCTGTTGTATCTGAAATTGATTCCCTTTGTGAGTTCTTGTCCACCTTAAAATGCAAAGAAAGTCTTCATACGACTAAAATGTTAACAACCAAGCACAACTAGCTAAATTTATAATGGATAGAAGGATATTCTGCACTAAGGAAGGTTGAACCTTAGTATGTCATATCCTTGACGTGCCTTGACGGAGCAATGCTGTCCATTATCACAATTTAATCCAAGTTTTACTAATTATTCTCCAATGACTTGCACTAATGTCTAATTGCTCAATGAAAATTTAAAACAACAAATTGGAGCTGCAAAATTATCAGTATTAGTATGAACAAACCTTGTACGATTCAGGCTGACTTGTTAGATTATCATTCTTCGGTGAAAGAAAAAATTTCCATATCGTTCTAAAACATTAAGAAAAAACGTGTGAATGGGCATATAAAATCGGTGTTTTTATTCAACAATGATCCACGTGGCACAGTAGATTGTAGAATAGATCATCAAATTATTATCGTTAAAACATATACAGCTACAAACAAAGATTCAGCTCGAGAAACTGAAGACCTGCATATTCAAACAAGTTCAATGTGAACCAACGCAAAACAAGCCAACTCATATGTAGAACAAAAAAATACTAGCCACTTGGAAGCCACTTAACATGCAAGAGCGGCCAATAACAGGAAGAAGTGAGTTGAAAGCACTCTAGCTTTGTTGATTTAGTACACTACTTTCGCTACACAACGACCTTATAGCAATCTGCACGCCAAACCAGCAGCTCACTACGCGACAGGTCGGTATTTAGGATAAGATTTGTAAAAGAGTCTACATAAATCTTAAGTGCTCGCTGCACCATAATAAGCACAGGAGATTTTGTATCTTCCTCTCATCATACCGAATAAATGCAAAGATTAACGGAAAAAAATCTGAAAAGATCTGTTGTTTCCAATCTACTATAAAACATGTATCATACGCCGTATTTTTTCGAACTGCATATTTAAATCATGCACAAAATTAAGAAATATCTTCTACCGACCTACAATTCAAAATACAGATTAATTTTAGATTATGAGTTGATGTAAGCCTGCTTAACCACAACAAAGGGGTTCCCAAGAGAGGAAGGATTAGATTAGATTAGTTTCAGTCTCCCTTTCTATAACAAAAGTGTTCCAAAGAGAGGAAGGATGAAGGTACGTAGATGAAAGAACATATAATCTATGCATAAGGCGTGTTACCGTACAATATCTCCGGCGCATTGAAACAGTGAGTTAGGAAGAAACGTTAGGAAACAAGATAAACGTTGAAGAAGAAAGTTAGAGGTCCTGAAAAACAGGACAACAGTGAACCGAACAAGATCGTCCTCAACCATCCAGAAAATTTTCATTTCAACAAAAAGATGGCCTACCTAACTCACAGCTCGGGATCACGCATTTTTCTCCTGGGAGCGATAATTTCTAAAGATAAAATAGCTGTATTCTCCTGAGGGGAAGAATGAAGGTACCATTCATTAGGGAATTCAGAAACGGAATATCTACGCTCAAGATGTGTACCCACACAAAATCCCCCACAGCATGTTAAAAAATACGTTTACGAAACAAGGTAAGAAATTGAAGAAGCAAGTAGTAAGTACTGTGAAACAGGATAGCAGTGAACCGAAAGAAGATAGTCCGTAAAAAGAAAAACGCCATTCTCTTCCAAGAAAAGGAAGGCCTTCCTAACCTGCAGCTCATGACCTCACGTTTTCACCCTGGGTGAAAATGACCTCACATTTTACACTAGTCGTTTGTTTCGTTCCTGAGGGAATCTCCTTTTCAACAAAGTGTTGCGGGAAGTGAAAAAACTAGATGGTTAGCAAGCAATTCTAGGCTCACTGTACGAAACAACCTACATAGGAATACCTCTAACATTCCTTGAGAACAATAAAACACTCGTAACCGACGAAGGTGATGACCGCCGACACGAGTGGCGTCGCTGTACGCGAAGGGCGTGGTCAAAGCAGGGCATTTACAGTTGGTCGTGCGGTCGCCTCCGCCATACCGCCACCTCCGACACTGGAAACCGGTGCCCAAGTCAAACAAAGCCACTCTGCGCTCTTTGAGAGCAGCACCTAAAGAATGAGCGGTCGTCGAAACTTACACGAGAGGTTGAGAAAGTTTTGTATTTTCATTTAAAGTGCCTGCGCTTTGTGTGTCGCCGGAGAATTCTTCTACGAGTTGCTTCCAACACCATGTCAGCTAGCTCCTTTGGACGAAGTAGTGTGACATGAGCAGGCATCTTTCCAGTACCGACAACTAAATACAACGCACGAGAAACAAGAAGGTTAAAAATAAATGTAAAAACATAGCAAATTCCATCACTTTCCTCTGCGCATATATTTTTCAAAGATTCACAGTTACTCTAACTATTAACTTTGACTATAATAGTCCTCACCAGACGTGGAACTAACCGGCTAAAACAATGACGAGGACCGTACGCATGATGAACATACTAAAATATAACGAACCTTTTTTCTATTAATAATCGTTACTCGACACAGTACAAACTGATGAGGACTTACAATCAATCGTGCGATGAAAGCAAAACGCGCAAAGCCGATGAGCCTACATGCAATCAGAAATTAATTTGAACATTAATCACACCTGTGTACTGTATCTATAGCCAATCGAATCTCGACGTATGTATTGAAACTAATAGATTCATGGCACAAATCGCCATTTAGAATAGCTCGCGCACTAGATAGCCGGGATCAGAAAACTAAAAAATTCTTGATAGGGCGTTGGACTCACTTGAGCTAGCAACGCTGATTACTTGAAATGACAAAGAGAGATGAAATTAATGAAGCAACGGGCGGAGTTCTCTGAACTAGAAAGACGAGCGTAACGGAATTTTGCCGCTGTGCAAACAAGTTGAAATTCCACAGCAGAAAACGAACCTTCCACGCAATCCAAAGTTGAGCACATGAAAAGATTCCGTTTACATTTCACATAAGGTCTGAAATTATGCATGCATAAACCTGAAAAAAATGTGGTGTACCCAGTATTACTAAGTTTTATGCAAGAATCATTTTGCAAAAAAGCGGTCATGTTTCACCGTCAGGAAAATGCTTCTAGGTACAGAATAAAAAAAGTAAGATCAAGCTGGCACCTTTCTTTTTGTCATTAATTCTGCCAGAATTTCATGGGAAAGATGATACATGATACCTGGTATAGAATAGTGTTACAGATGAAAGCCTTACACTATTATGAAGCCTTACACACTATGTACAATTTAATCGAAGTGAAAACATAGAATGATTTTTAGCAAAACAGAATAGCATAACTTGAATTTTTTAAATTTTCTGACGAAATGACAAAAATTGAACCAGCACACGCTCTCGGAACAATTTGTTCATATGATATAAATTTTCTTGATTCAGGTTTTTCATTAGTTCAAAAGCAACAAAGCTATTACAGCGGCCAAAAAGTCGACGCGTTGCAAATAACGCTGGAAATACAGAAAAAAGAATCTCGGGAGGGGAAAGCTCTAGCTTGGCTGAGCTCTCACCGAGCGCTTTTTGAGCGCTCCTGCTGCTGCTCTGAAGAATGTCGATTTCGGATGAGACGAGAAGGTTCAGTCTGCTGGGCATGGAAATAAAAGGAAAAATGCATAGTTGAACTATAACACAACGCCACGCCCCACAATCCAGTAGCATGACGAGAAATCTAAAAATAACCAACGCTAAATGAAGCCTACGTTGGACAAACGAGATTGTTTAAATTTAACCATCAAAAGAACGATGCTTGGCGCATGAGAGCAGTCACGGCTAAAAACCATCGTAATAAACTCAATGGAAATTAATTCAAATGATAACACACAAACGAAAAATTTCCACGTTCAAGTTGAGTGAGCTCGCTATACTGCCAGCAATAATATTAGATTATAGGTTAGTTTAGGCCACCCTAACCGCTACAAAAAAGAGCGTATCGAAGAGAGGAAGGAGGAAGGCACCATTTAGTGTGAATATTAGGGAATGCGGAATCTATGCAGAAGGGGCATAGAAACAGTAAGTTGGGAAAGTAGTTCATGAAACAAGATAAAGGTTGAAGAAGAAAGTAGTAGGTGATGAAAAATACGACAGAAGTGAACCGAAAAAGGTGGTCCTTAACATAGCAAAAAAACATTTTATTTCAACAAAAAGAAGCCCTTCCTAACTCCCAGCTCGGGCCCCCACACATTTTCCTCCTTGGAGCGCTAATTTCCATAGAAAAAATAGTTGTATCCCCTTGAGGGGACAGCCAGTAATAAACTGAGTTAGCATCTAGGAGAGATAGAAAAGTGAAATGAAAAGTAACATAAGCGAATGCCCTTGAAAGAGTTACACAGTGATGACAATATGCAGCCTGCTGAGGTTCAGGGGAAGATACCATCCATACACGTATGGTATCGCGTCATGGAGAAGGATACTAATGACCAGAGCAGTCTGTAAGAGTAAACACTGACAATAACAGATATAATCATCGCACCCATCAGAAAGAAAGTTAGAAATCCTCATAATTCTTTTGATAAGCGCCAGATCTTTACCATACGTTAACAATACCGTAAACTGAGCTTATCCAGTCGAGCATAAAACAAAAAAAGGAAAGAAAACCAAACTTACATGAACTCATAACGGTACGATAGAAAAAATACAAACAAATCGCAATGAATCCTAGCACTTTGAAGAAATGGCAGTACCTATTGATAAGCTAGTAGACAAACTTGGGTCGTTGGGTTGAAGCACGAGCATTGATTGAGTAAATTCGCAAAGAGAGTCATTAGGGAGAGTTCGGAGACGAGAGCGTGCAGCGCAACTCGAGGCAATAATTGGAGAGCCCCAGTAATTAAAGCAGCGAAGCACCTCGCCTGCAACAAGGGAGCTTTCAGCGGCGGCCTGTGAGCTCTAAGCTCCGCACCAACGGAAACGCTATGCAATTCCACGGAATAAAGCACTTTTCTATTCAACGAACTGGCTTTTACCTAAATGTTGTTTGCATTACTATAAAGAACATGGTATTGAATAAAATTAATGGAAGAGCATGATTATGAATACAATTAATTGGAGAGCAAGATTTAACTGTATTTTGAAGTTAGTCAGATTTGAAACACGTTGTCAAAACACAAGGTTTACGAGGAAATTTTCATGGGGTTTTGTTGTACGCTAAAATTGTAGACCTCGCAGCAGTTGCCTTGTATTTTCCGCAACTAACGACATCAGCACCTCAAAAGAGCGCCCAATTAAGTGACAAATTTCAGGTTGGAACGTGTGAGGTCGGACCTTGCCAGCTGCTATAAAATGCAAGAAAAAAATTTAAGTCTTCCAACTTTAAACTTCAATATCGAGTCCCTGAAGACACTCGAGAGAGATACGATTTCGAATAAAAAGGAAAACCAACGTAGCTAAGAATGTAATGATGAAAAACGTTTCAAATTTTAAAAAATCTATCTTAACTGCTCTGAAAAAAGAATGAATCTGGGTGTGTTACGAATACACAGACTAACTTTTTAGAATACACCAAAAGTAAAATGCTGACAAGACAATAACGAAACAAACAACATAGAAAATGTTGAACTAAACTTAGGCACGTACTTAAGACCTGAAGTATGGTCCATCATGAGCACAATAACATTACCAGAGTAAGTTTATTCTTTCACTTCGATGCCGATGCTTTCGTTCATCTCAACAAAATGTAACAATAACGATAAAAACTGAATGATGTGTCTTGAAGGAGCTCCTCCACAACGGAAAGTGGGGATGGGACTATAAAGGAATAAACACACGTCGGAAACACAACAGGTAGGCACTAACCTCCAATAAAAAGCATGAGCCCCTCTTTCTGGCCAGCAACAGCAAAAACGCGTCCGCAGCATTACCGTAGCAGCTCTAAAGGGAGCAAGCCTGCGAAATTGTTATTTAGCACTTACACTTTCTGAGAGAAGAGGCTACGTGTAAAATTCGGGCTGTGCAATTAGCGTTCGATAAGCATCTTCTATCACTTACGATCTTCCTTCGAGCCTAGTCTCGTGTTCACTACAACAAACTTTACTTACTCTTCATCCAATGTGACCTTACTCATGTGATTATTATAACGCTCGCTTTCCTCTCAAAGACTTCGTTACTTTTTCGAACAAAGGACCACTCGTTTATTGTCTTCATACACTCGTATCACTGAACTCTCGTAACACATTATCTTAATTCTTTACACTGCACACCTTCATCAGAAAAAATAAACTCTTTACTAAAAATGATTCCCATGATAAGCAGCAACATTGAATTTGCCGATAAAGGAGAAACAAAGACGGAAAGCGAATCAGCAGAAAATGAACACACGGGGGAAAAAAGTTTTCTAAATCATGCTACTCGTATTATCAGATTACAAAAGACACAAACAAAAGTTTGTTTTCAACTTCAAACATACAATGAGAATGCTCGAGAAACTCTTCCGAGAACAAACTACATCAAAAAAAATGAGCTAAAAGCGATAAAAAACGAATCTGAAAATCGTAGTTAATTGGACATGGAAAATATTGAACAATAGCGATAATGTTTTCCAGACGCGCAATGCTGTAGATGCACAAGTCACCAACTACCTGCAAATGCTACGAATGAGCAAGTGCGTTACCTTTTAAAACAATTGAAGAGAATACACATCGCTGCTTAACCAAGGAACAAACGTACTCCAATATTTTTCCCTCCCTAAAGACTAAGTAAGCAACAATAGAACGACCATTGCTCACTACATTGGGCACGCCAAGCATTGAAGAAACGCTCTTGATTTCTACAGTAAAAATGAACACAAATGCGACAGCGCTCCTGCAATTGCGGCAAAGCAACATCCGAGCGCGCGATAAGTTTTGTCGGCAGAAAACCTCGCAGGGAAATTTTTCACAAAGACCTCCTGAATTCAAGCGGGAAGTGAATGTGATAACTCGAGGCTGTTGCCTTCGAGCTGTTCTAATGGACGGTGGGAGTAATAAAATAAAAGAACATTAAATAAAAATGTTCCACACAGAAATACGAGCATTGAACATGACAATTTTGACCTGGTATATAATAGATATTAAAGGGTTGTTTTGGAGGAGAAGGGAAGTTTGAATCTTTAAATAGATTTTGTTCCAGGATGTTGTTTCTGTGCAATTAATCAAGCAATTCAGTAAACGGCATTAGTGACTGGTCTGGTGACAACGTTTTACACATACCCGTAGAAACCCTTCAGTTTGAAGCACCTTTATGAAACGAAAACTCATGTTTCAATGTTTCATATAATTAGATTAGATCTGTTAAAAGCTTCCCAAATGTCAAAAAAGGCGTTTCAAAGAGAAGAAGGAGGAAGCATCATTTGGTATTGAGTTAAGGAAACGCAGAATCTACGCATGAGGTGCATAAAAACAGTTAGCTAAGAAAGAAGTTCATGAAACAAGATAAAAGTTGAAGAAGAAAATAGTAGATGCTGTAAGACATGACAGGCGTGAACCGAAAAAAGATGATCCGTAACAAAACAAAAAACCTATTTTTTTTTTACAAAAGGAAGGCCTACCTAACCTTCAGCTCGGTCCCTTACACATATTCCCCTGGGAGCGCTAATTCCCAAAGATTCAATAGTTGTATTCAATGGTTGTAGATGGCTCAAGTTTCACAAATGAAATGTTCCTAATTAAAAGAAGAGCTTTATCACTTTTCCATTATTTAAAGAAAAAATGGAGACACGGAAAAACAGAGCACGGGTTATCAACCTCGTGGCCGGGCTGCTGCAACAGCAGCTTTAAGCAGCCAGCCAGTTCAGTTCGCTCGTGTCAAAGTTAATACAAATACACGAGCAAAAATAAATTAAAAACGCGTGTACAATAAATTAATTAAAATGGATCGAATTAATTGATTGAAATGAACTAAATTAACTGATTGAAATGAATTAAATTAATTGATTGAAATGAATTAAATTAATTGATTGAAATGAATTAAATTAATTGATTGAAATGAATTAAATTACTTGATTGAAATGAATTAAATTAATTGATTGGAATGAATTAAATTAATTGATTGAAATGAATTAAATTAATTAATTTAAATGAAATAAATTAATTGATTAAAATGAATTAAAAAGCACGTCTCAACTACAGGTACAATTATTTTTACTGTAAAAAGCACCTTTAGAGCGATTATAAAATGTACACGTACATCAAAAGTACGCAAACTGAAACAAGTTTTTGAGTAAAAATGGGGCTCATCTTCTCGCCCGAAATAAGCCAGAACTATCACATCAAAGGTTGAGGAAATTTTTAGCGCGGATGGCCTCGGTTAAAGGCTTCAGGTAAGCGGATGAGTCTTGATCCGAACAAAAAACAAGATTTAAATAACTTTATGGAACGAAAAAAAGAATAGAATTGGGGCCACGCCACAGCTTTTATCAGACCATTAAGCGGGAAGCACATTACGAACAATGCTTCACGATTCTTACACCGATTTAAACCAATAGAATCATGAATACAAATCTGGTTAGTTTAGTCGTTAGTTTTAGCCTCCCGACCCGCAGCAACAAATGCGATCCAAAGAGAGGAAGGAGGAAGGCACCATTTAGTATGGAGTTAAGGAAACGCGGAATCTACGCAGAAAGGGCATAGAAACAGTAAGTTGGGAAAGAAGATTATGAAACAAGATCAAAGTTGAAGAAGGAAGTAGTAGGTGTTGAAAAACAGGACAGCAGTGAACCGAAAAAAGGGTGGTCCGTAACAAAACAAAATCCTATTCTACTGCAAAAAAAAGAAAGCCTACCTAACCTTTAGCTCGGGCCCTCACATAGTCTCCCTGGGAGCGCCAATTCCCATAGATACAATAGTTATATCCCCCTGAGGGGTACAAATCTGGTTAAGAATACTTACTGGCAAAGTAGTACTGCCGAGCCCAAACGAGTAAGTAAACAACACGAGCTTAGGCTGCAGCATGAGATAAAGGGTCTCCGCATTTTTAAATGGGTTCAGATTTTTCTAATTTTTTCTGATTTTTTCTGATTTCCAAATTTTCTGATTTTTAAATGGGTTCAGGAGCTTTGAGCATCGCTGCGTACAGACGCATGAAAATATATGTACATACATGATTAAACTCCTTTCAAATGAACTTCTAATCGTTTTTAGAAATGAAACTTTCAGTAATTCAGCATCATGCCGTAGGAAAATATGCATACGCATAAAACTGCAAAAAAACTTTAAAAACTGTTCTCTACTATCTGGAATATCCTTACCTCAGTAGCTTTGGATAAATTATAATTTTCATAATAAAACATGCAAGCATTTCTGTACTTTTAGTACATACGTTTGTGAACCTTCAGTACAAACATTTGTGAACCTTCAGCACAAACATTAGTGCACCTTTAGTTCAAACATTAGTGCACCTTCAGTACAAACATTAGTGCACCTTCAGTACAAACATTAGTGCACCTTCAGTACAAACATTAGTGCACCTTCAGTACAAACATTAGTGCACCTTCAGTAGAAACATTAGGGCACCTTCAGTAGAAACATTAGGGCACCTTCAGTAGAAACATTAGGGCACCTTCAGTACAAACATTAGTGCACCTTCAGTACAAACATTAGGGCACCTTCAGTACAAAC